>JAVCKT010020814.1:0-58065 GCA_032273925.1 Rhynchotus rufescens
GCCCCGGGGCCCCGAGCGGCCCGCGCCGCTGCCGCTCCGCCCCGCGGCCCCGCTCGCTGCCGGCAGCCGCCCCGGAGCCGCCCCGAGACAAAAGGAAGCGGCGGAGGGCGCAGGGAGCGCTGGCCGGCTCCGGAGCAAACGCTCCGGAGAGGAGAGCTCAAAGCGCGAGTGCCGTGCAGCATGTAGCAGGGATTGCTGCATTATTCAAATGGCCTAATAATTGTTTCCCTTTCAGCCTGCTCCGTGCAGAAGTTACTCCCGGGTAGGCTGTGAAGGTACAAGACAAAACTCCTGTTCAGGCTTCATTACTCCGGTTTGCTTTGCATAGGCAGATTATGCAGGTTCAAGCAAGAACTAGTTTAAAACAGGAGGGAGGAGAAGGAAAACATGCTAGGCCTTATGCTGACTGAAGAGCTATTAGAGACTTACGACTCCCTTTCCAGTCTTACCTGAGCCCCCGGAGTCGCCAGGACAGACCCTCCTCCAGCCAGCCAGCCACGAGGCAAGGAGGGCAGTGCTGCGAAGGGGGTGTTTTTATCCCCCCAGCCTGGCCCACAGCCGCGTTTCAGCCAGTCCCGCTGCCCTCCCTCAGCGTGGGCAGATGCCCAGCACCTGTGCAAGGGGCCGGCCTGGGGAGACGTCGCTCTTGCCCATCGTTCCAGGCCGTTAGGGAGAGGCTGGCGGACATTGTTTCCACCTGATCTGAATCGCTGATGTTTTCGTCCCCCCAGAGCTCCAAATTATCATCATTTCGCAGCTGGGGAGCTAAGACTTGCATGATTTGTAGCCAAGCCATGGCTTTGAATCCAGCTGTGAGTTCCCCTCTCAGTGCTCAGGCTCTTTCTGCTCCTCAAAGGTTCCCTCATGGGATTAATAACATGAACTGCTCCATTTCAGCACCAGTGCAGCTGATGCTGATGGAATTCCTGTTTGGTCTCCTTGGCAGGGCTGCAGATTGACAGAGTGCTCACTGGAGAAAAATCTGCTTTGGGTGGTAGCTGTCAGTGCGTCTTTTCTGGTCTCCGTGTGCCATATTTTTGTAAGAATAAAGGAAAAAAGCGTGTAAGGAAATACCTTCCATGTTTGCATAAAAATGAGCTTTTAATTAGCAATAATTACTTCAGTTTGGGGTATACCTTATGTCGTAATAAATAAATGGGACTTAGAACCTGAGGGATACTTTTCCACCTGATGGAGAGCCCCAGGGAACGATCCACGGTGAGGTGAATAAGCTGCTCGGCCACGGCGTGCATCCAGCAGTAGCGGCAGGAACCGCCTGCAGTTTTCCCTGAAGTCAGGTTAGAAAAGTGGCCGTCACAGTTTCCTCACGGGGAGCCCCATGTCACGTTGTAGGACGCGCTACCGGGCCCTCCCTGTGCGTGTGTGTGGTGCTCATCTTCCTCAGGAACGTTCTGCTTGCCGTCGGGGAGCCCTTTGAGGCATCTGGAAGCTACTCCAAGGGATGAGACATTAGAGAAAAACACACAGGGAGGCCAAGTTCATCTGTTATTTACAGCAGCCCATGTATGCGAAATGCATAGTGGGGCTGTATTGCTATTGCAAAACTGTCTGGAGTCCACAGATGGAAAACAGATTGAAAGTTGCTCGCTGACTCTTTTATCTTAGGTCTCCTAAGGAGATTTGAAACAGCAACTGGTACTCAGGAAGCTTTTCCTGGTGAGAGCAGGATACTGGTACATCGTTCCGCACATCACTGTCTTTCATCCAGCTGTATCTGAGGGATGCAAAGATAGCCTTGCAAGCATAAACATTGACTTCCAGAGGCAGCAGCCAGACAGCACCATTGCCCCTCCTGCTGTTAGCCGGTGCTGAATTTACCTTCCTACTAACATGTGCTTGGTTCTCCCCAACGCATTTCTAACTGAGTGGGCTGCTGAAGCCTTGAGAAGGTTTCAGGTTTCTGAAGTTGGATGGGGGGAATCCCTTAACCAGGACAAAATCGTCCTATGCAGAGAGGGGTCCTCTCTGGAGGGAGAGTGATGAGGAAGGGAGGAGGTAGGAAGGCCCCTCAAGCCGTATCTCACCTGCCATCCTTCAAGGCTTGTTGGCTTCAAGGCCACGGGGCTCTTTGTCAGACTGGAAAAGGAAGATGGGTGTGTACCAAGCACTCTTGCCTAATCGTAACTCATTATCAGCTTTCTGTGCAACGTTTTCAAAGTGTACGCTTGTAGCCAGGACCTATGAAACTACATAAAAATAAAACTGCTCAATATATTTGAATTTCAGCTGTATTAATCCAGTAATGCATTGTATTTGGTCAGCTTTATAGCTGATTGGATACCACAGAAGAGTATTAAATAAATTATTTGACAAATACAGCTGAGATTAAACAAATGATTTATTTGCCTAAGTGCTGTTCAAGTGCTCTGTCATGCACAGCCCTCTTTCTTTTTTTAGGCTATCCTTCCTTTCCAGTTCTCATTCCACTTTTTCATGCTTTACCTTTTCCTGAACTGCCCTGACTATCTGTTTCCTTTAACTCTTTCTCCTTTCCCTGTATTGTTTTCTGCAGATCATCTTTTCTTTCTTACGTTCGTTTGTTCATCATTCTTTTTTCTGCCTCTTTATTCTACCTCTCTTTTCATGTTTTTTTCTTTCTAAATTAGCTCGTTTTCATCTTTCTCTCACTTTTCATCAAGCACTTTGTAGCTAGCTGAGCTAAACCCAGTGACTGCGTGTGAATATGAAGATGTTTGCCCAGTGGCGATGCTTCTCTGCGTCCCCTCGGCTGCCTGGCTGTTGTGAGAAGGGTGTTTCTGCAATTCTGAAGTTTTCTTCCTGCCCTTATTTTTGCATGGTGCTCTCCTTTTTTCTTTCTTTTTTTTTTTTTCTGGAGGGAATTTCACTGAATATCTCAATATCTTTGTATTACAAGAGAACGGCTAGGAGCGAATGGTAGATCCCTCTTCATCATTTTTGCATCTTTGTGCCCCCTGTTCTGACCTGGCGCCCCACAAAGCCCAGGCTCCCACCTGGAATTCTTGCTTTCCTGTTCTTTGTACCGTCATCGCTCCTCCCTTTCTGTCCTATAGCGGTCAGGAACTCTCATCCAGCAGGGCAAAATGCCTTAGCACTCCAGAGATTTTCTCACCTGGTATTTTCAGAGTCTGTTTGAGTGTCATATTAATGAGGGTACTAACAAGAGGCGGACAGGTTATCATGCATGCACACTTGAGCAGAAGAGCATTCAACTTGGTAAATTCAGTATTAAAAGATTAAAGTGCCCTAAATTTAAATGCTTTCTGTCATGGAGAAGACTTTTTTTTTTTCTGCTGGATGAAGTCTACTGGGAATATTCTTTAAAATAATTACAGGAATAGAAGACACTGTATTTTAGGGGAGGAATTTTGCCTTGTCATGGACATAAAGCTCGAGCTGTTTGGAGATGCGTGCTGGAAGTGTTCGGGGGGTGACGTGCCCCAGCTGAGGAGCACAGGGCATGAGCTAAGTCACCACTGTCATAATCCTCTGCTGTAGCTACCAGGAGTTAGATGGTGAGATAGTCTCATACCCACTAGAAAATGTCTCTATTTTACTAGTGTTAACAGTTGTGCCGTTCCTCTGCGTCGAGTGAAATGTTCTGAGTGACACTCCAGTGCCCAGGCACAGTGCCCCTAGTTGTGAAGCAAAATTGATTGGGGAGGATGGGGCTATTCCTTTGCAGTTAATTATTTACAGTGGGGAGAGGGTGAAGCTGATGGTGTTTGGTTTCTAATTATAAATACCCAGAGGAAAATGATTCAAGATGATCGCTGTATTCTGTATGTTGCCATCTGTGTATTGGTCTCTTTATAACATGCGACCAACACTGTTTGAAAGACTAATGCAGTAAAACTTGCTAGCTGCTTCTCACTGCTGCAATACAGCCTTACAGCTTGCTGTGTTTGCAGCAAAATCACCTGACTCCTTAGGAAAGGGAAAACTCCCTCTGTCCTGGCTCTCTTGAGCTCTTATGTCCTGCTTGAGCTCTCCATCGGATGGTGAGGTGGACTCTGGCAGCAGCTCATTTGTCTCACCAAGTCTGATGCTGGAAGATGACTTTGTGCTCGGAGTTCAAGGCTACAGACCCAGGAGTCCTGACTTCCCTTCTGATCTTGGCTTAGATGCTGGATTTCACTGGGCTCTCTTTTTCAACAAGAGTAATACTAGTCTGGCCCAATGACTTCATCCAAAGTATCTGCCCAAAAGGGAAGATACTGTGGGCTTAGGGTGCTCTGATAATGCAAAATTCTGACTTCTGCAAGTCTGATCCCATTTAAGCTAAACTCAAGTGCTGCTGGAGCTGAATGTAGGGGTGTGTGTGTGAGCAATAACCTAGTAATTATATATATAAAAAAACGCATTGCAGTCAGAGCTCTCTGGGATGGGGATTGCTTCAGTGCTGCCCGTACATCTTCCTCTTGTTCAGCATCCTTGGGAGAAGAGCAGACAACATGAGGGAGAAGCTGTGGCCTGTGAAGTAAAAAGGATGTCCTGTCACTGGGAGAAGATCTGAAAAGCTGGGGTGGGAGCAATAGTAGAAAAGCAGATAGGCAGAACGGCATCTGCTCCGGATTGCCCCGTTCCTGCACCTGGATTGAAGGCGAGGGACATACCTGGGTGTTTCCATAAGAACTGAGATATAAAAGAAGAGATCCGTGGATGTAGTCCTAGCTTATGCATTTCTGTAGTGGCAGCAGCATTTGGGCTCTTTTCATGCAATTGGCTTTGCTCAGGCAAGAAATGAGATATCAGAGACCTTAATGTTATGGGAAGTAATAGAACCCATCTTCCAGAAGAAGCATGGGCTTGAGAAATCAAGACATTTCCATCTCACAAGCTTTTGCATTTGTTATTTAGAACAAAAATCTTTTTTTTTTTCTTGGGAGTAAATGTGGGACAGACCCACATTTTAGTTTTTAGACCAGCTTTTACACATGCTAGTCCTACAGCTAACTTTCTCATCACTCCCTTGGCTCTGTATCTGATGGTGCCGGCTCACTGCAGGTCCTGCACGGCGAGGCTCCTGCCATGAGCAGTTCTTCTCGGAAGGAAAGGCTCTCTCCTTGGAAGCAGGCAGCAAATGCTGGTAGCTGCCTGAGCCCCCTTTGCCCGCGTGCATGCGTGCGAGCCCGTGCTGCACAGCGCGCTGCGCCGGCCCCCACGCCTGCCTGCCCCCTCTCCGCCCCAGCTGGCGTGTGGGGACGGGCTGCGGCGCCGCTCACGCAGCCCTTCTGCCCCTGTGCTCGTCCTCCGGCCCTCTCCCGATATACATGGTACCATAGGAGGCCAGGCAGCCTTTTCTGGAGGGCTTGTCCCACTTTCCAGGCCAGCAGCCTCGGGCGAGTGGTCTGTTCCCTGACCTGTTTTGACAAGCATTTGCCAGCTCTTGCTCCACTGATGTGGGAGGAAATCTGAGGATATCTACGGGAGGATATCTCCAGGGGGCCGGCACGAGCTGGTTACTGCTGTACCGGTTTGTGCTGTGACCTCCCATCTGGCAGTCAGTGTAGCTGCTGATGGATGAGGAAGGATACGCAGAGCCCTGCCCTGCCTTCTACCTGATCTTTCTGCTCGGGGGTATTCTGGACGTGACTTGTACCTGCATCTGTGAGGATCCTCTCCTCGTATCCACTGTCCATAGTCCTGGGAGCAGTTTCCCCCCTCCTGCTGCACTGATGGGCAGCTCTGCAGCTATTCTGGTGGACCCCATGAATTCACACACATCAATCATTCTCAAAACATGCTCACACAAGAAAGAAATACTCCTGTGCCCGTCTCAAAGGTGTGAAACAGAGACAGGAGAGAATGGGGCTCAGCTCTGGAGAGGTGTTTCTGCTCGTGCTTTCCCACAGCAGCAAGAAGGTGAGGCGCTCGTGTGGCTCCGACACAACGTGTCAGCGTGTGCAGAGCCTCGCCAGCTCTGCGGCAGGAGGGAAAGGGAGCGAGGGCTCCATAGAGGGCAGCGTGGGTGCGACGGGCAGAGCAAGTTCACAGAGGGCTGTTGAGTGGAGACTCTGGTAGAGACGTTGGACTGGGACATCCGTGAGAGCGTCCCTGTAGCCCTGCCAGCCACGCTGACCTGTGATAGTTGGCTGAGGAAGGAGGGCACCTTGGAGCATCCAAGTCATCCAAGTCATTGCGAGTGGTTATGTAGCCTTGAAGAGACTGGTAGTGACCCCGCCGCAAACCACAGGAACCTGTGGCTAAACCTAGGCAAGGTCTAGTCATAAGCCAACCAGGCTCAGTCTGGGTATTGATTCGGTTTCTTCCGTGGGGCAAATCCAGCTTGGTCACAATTGCTGTGTCCAGAGCCAAAGAAGATGCTCTGACTACAAAACTGCCAAGTGCTGCCCCCTCTGCTGCCCTCCTTGTCACCCTGCCTGTGAATACTGCAGCCCAGTATTTGCAGTGAGGCAAAGTGGCCAGTGCAGAGATGTGAAACCTGCCTATTCTTATCCTGGAGCTGCTCTTGGCTCTGCTTACAGAGCGAGTATCCTGCACGGAGATGGGACATGACACGTCCAGTCACTCCTGGCCCCTCCATCTCCTAAGCTTGTTCCTTGGCTCATTCTGACAAGGTCCCCAGGCAGGGCCTGCTGGGCTGGGATTGCCTTGCTGCATGTGTCCATCCGGGTCTTGGCTATCTAATTCTGCATTTGTTTTCCAGAGCCAGTGAAACGCAGGCCATGCTTGCGTATAAAGTCTCTGACTCCATCCTAATTCCTCTCTGACTTTCTGCATTAGCTTTCCAGGGGAAACGAAAATAGAAGCAAAATTCTTCAAGAAGCAAGAACTCCTTTGCTTTTTTTTTTCAGACTTGTTTCCCAGGCACCTAATCTAACTTTTCCGAAAGAATTCCCTGGCAGCAAGGGTTTGCATGTTTTAAAAAACAGTGTAGAAAAGAATGCATTGTGACAGTTTAATTTGCCACTGAAATGCAGGCAGCTCTGGGGTAATTCAGAGGAGCTGTGGAGGAGCAGGTGATAACCCTGTTCAGGATAGGAGGTGAGGAAGGGATGCTATTTAGGTGAAATCCCATGGGGAAGGTGCCTCTGAAGAAATGTGATTCCTGGCATTTAGGTCCATCTCCCCACTCCTGTGAGGCTGCAGTGGCACTGTAGCCTTGCTGCTGCATCACAAGTGCTGGACAGGAGAGTGTTGCTGAGCCCGTGCACATTTCAGTTCATTTCGGCTCATGGTGGATCTTGGGAGGTGCCTGTGGTGGGACCTGTGCTCCTTCCTGCCTGCCTGAGAGACAAAAGGGATTGGGAAGAAATGGTGCTGGACGGGCACGGAATGGACAGATCTTCAATGTGCCTGCAGACAGAAGAGTAAGAATGGCTCCTGCTGCAGA
Organism: Rhynchotus rufescens; assembly: GCA_032273925.1. Taxonomy (NCBI): domain Eukaryota; kingdom Metazoa; phylum Chordata; class Aves; order Tinamiformes; family Tinamidae; genus Rhynchotus; species Rhynchotus rufescens. Next base: position 7,358 of record JAVCKT010020814.1, read on the forward strand.
GATTAAAGCAGCGGCAGATACAGCTCAGTGCTACCTAGGCTTGTCCTGACAGTTTGGTATTAAGGACAGTGATGCGGGTACCTGTTTCTGAGAAGATCCCTGTGTGCTGAGCCTGCAGGGCAGCAAGCCGTGCTGGCAAAGGGCAGAAGTGGAAACATGCTGTAGGGAAGCTCCGTGGTTCTGCAGTAGTGACACCGGCCAATGCTGTGTAAATATATACATTTTTCAGCCGATGTTGTGTAAATACATATTTCTGCTGCTGTCAGGAAAGGCTGCTGGTCCCAAGCACCCCTGTGTTGGTAGCTTCAAGTGGAAGTCGGTTGGTTTATCTGATCGTGCTCTCAAGGACTGAGGTCTTGCCGCTTTCAGCGACAGAGAGTGGCCATGTGGCTCCACGGTTGCCAGGTCTAAAAACCATAGAAGTCCTTGTATCCTCTTGTCCCTATTTAGGGATGGATGGATTAGGAAGAAAAGGCTCTGCTAGCAGTAAATCGCCTTTCGAGGAGCTACTTTGAACTTCTTTTTGTCTTCTGAACCCTTCAGTCCAGTCCCACTGTAGGTAATTGTCACACAGTCTCTCTGTGCTTTTTTTTTTCCTATTGGATTTGAAGGCCTTTTTAATGACTTATTCCTTATTTATCCTGCTGTCAGACAGAAGTTTTTCCACCTGCAATCCCAGTTTTACCTTAATTTTCTTTTTTTTTTTTTGTTAGTTTTTTTAGTTTTTTGTTAGTTTTTCTAGCAGTAGGGCTGATGACTTCCCAAGTCTTTTACAATAACTCCTCAAACTCTCCCCTGGCCAGTCCAGCATCGTGACAGCTCCGTTTAAGATGTACTGTCTGCCTTGGCTTACTGCCCCGAGGCTTGTTGTTTTGAATTTGTCTGCATTGAACTTCGAGCCCCAAAAGGTCATGTCAGTAGTCATGAAAAACAGTCCTTGGAGTCGCTCTGAAGGCCTCGAGCCTTTCCTTGGCGCGGCCGGCTTGCACGTTCCTCGGCCTCCTTGCTGCCTCCCACGTCCTTGCTGCAGCCCTGGGCCGCGTGCGCCCCTCTCCCTGCCTCCCCGTCCGGTTGCTGACAGCTCTGAGGTGAAACTTCCCCAACGAAGCTTCATGTTCTGCGGCTCTCACAGCTCGCAGGGCACGAAGCACTTGGCACCTGGGATGTTTCCCTTTCCTCCTCTGCTGACACAGGCAGGTTAAGGCTTGTAGCTCTTTACTGCTCTTCACCAGCCAGGCAGCCCCCATGTGTCTTGGCTCCATCTGGAATTTTGTTGCAGGGAAAATAATGGGGAGTGTCTCTGTGGTAAATACTTTGGGGCAGAAGCCTCTCCTTTATCATTGTGCAGTGTTAGCTTGAGCCATGGGGACAGCAAGAGCTTTCATGTCAGCTACAGCATGAGATGGTCCCTTGCTGAGGAGCCTGCAAGCCGAGCACAAGCCGCAGAACATCAGCATGCAGCTCACCTCTCCAGATGTTGACATTTAATGTCTCGGCTGCTCACCCGCAGCCCCCTTATCTAGGCAGGGGAGAAAAACAGGCACTTTCATCTCATGCTAATGCACATGCCTAAAACAGGCCAGCCAGATTGTGTCTGTCTCTTCTCATTGATTACAAAGAGGCTCCAGATGATGGGCTGTCGCGTAGATGTTTGTGTGGCAGGTGGATGAATCCCACCTTCACTAGCTACATCAAAAGCAAGCAAGACGGCGTTGAAGGCAGTTCTGCAGGGCTCTTTTCTAACCCTGCAGCGCCAGCAAATGCCCTTGGGGCAACGGGCTCTGGGGTGAGCGTGCCAGTTCCTGCAGCTTTCCCTTCCGCTGCAGCTGAGCGCTCGCCGTTGCTCCGTAAGACGCAACGTGCCTCACCAGGAGCACGCGGCAGGAGGCCGAGAGCCCTTCCTGCAGCAACTGAAAGACAGAGTTGAGCCAACCGGTAGGGATAAAGCTGTGTAGCCTGAGGAGGATTTTCTTGCCTGGCTGCGTTTCCCCTTTGTTCGGGAGCTCTTGTTCCATCATGCCTTTCTCAGGGGAAGAATTAGCCCGGTGGCAGAAATGTGATGCACACAAGAGTGTAAAACCTGAGCACAGCCAGCGCCCGCAGAGCTCAGAGCGAGCCCGTGCCTCCCTGGGCTGCCCGCTCTGCTCACAGGCACACAGTCACCCTTGCCAGACCTTTCACTCCAGCCTCACATCCTGAGGCTCCTACGAAAAGCGGAGTCACCCCGCTCTTCATCTTGCTGCTGAGACTCATGCTGTAAATCCCGTGCACTCAGGCACTCGGGACAGATGGATAGTCCAGGGGAGTCCCTGGGGATCTGCTGTGTGAATACAGCCACCTCAGACGCTCCAGCGGGCGTTTTCAGCCCGTGCTCTGCAGCTCTTGCTAGGTGGTTTCGGGAGGGCTCACAGCAAAAACAGCAACTGCTGTCAGGGGACTTGATGATGTTATTTAGGAGCCAGCCCAGGAATATTTTTAGGAGTCCTGAAATTGAAGCAGAAGGCTCTGTAATGAACAGCATCTCTGCAGTGAAAGGCCAGAAGTTACAGCCGTAACAGCCCGGCACGGCAGCAGGGACAAAGACTCCCATCCCGGCGAGCCCCGTTCCCTGTGCTGCGCTGCCAGAGGCTCCGCGGAGCTCTGACTCAGCTCTGCAAATACCGCCCGGGGCTGCAGGCCGCGTTCGGCAGCCCGGCATTATTTCCCCCGTGAAGGCCGGAGCGGGAGAGAGAAAATTAAAGCCACTCGTCTAAGCCTGAGTCAGCATCGCAGCGTTACAGGCGCGTCCCTGCGGAGCCTAGTGAAAGGTTCTGCCGTATCGGACTTGGTGTTTTCCGGCTTGCACAACTCCTACATCCCCTAGATGCAAATATTTTCCTGGGGGTGGCCCCTGTTGCTCAAGGAGGGTGTTTGCTCCGTTTCTCATGCTTTGCAGTTAATTTAAGCTTCTCGGAGCCGTGTGAGAGAAAGAAGGGGGAGTGGTGCTAGGTGCTTTTTTTTTCTTTTCCCTATTGTTGTTCCTCATCAGTTGACTACTTTGAAACAAGCCCATTGTGGTTTTCCTTAAGGAGCAACATGTTCCTGCAGATGCAGCTTCAGAGAGTTTCTGGGAGCTTGTGTCTGCTTGTGTTGCCGCCGTTGCGGGCCGGTTTCGGAGCGCCGGTAGCGCCGAGGATGCGGAGCGTGCACGTTGGGCCTGGCAGAGGCCGTGCCTGCCTGGCTGCCACCTCTGCTGGTGCGTGCCCGGCGCCTCGGCCTCCCACAGCCTCTGAGCAGCAGCTTGGGAACAACAGAGCTGCCTGGCTCCGTTGTATCGTCATGTAGGTGATGCAAGAACAGCAAAATTAATGTTATAGTCGCGTGTTGTCGCAGGAATCAGAACCTGGTGCTTTGCAAAAGGACTGTGTGTTGTTGGGTTTGCTTTATTTTTTCCTCAGCCTCATTCGGCTCATTCGTGTTTACTGGGGGTCTCTCCAGGCTGGTGGTATCTCGGGCTGTTGCAGACATCCAGCTGTGGCATCGCAGCTGCAGCATCTGCAGCAGAGCAAGGCCGTTCTTCGGAGCGCCCGTTACCCGTTACCCCTGCTGCTGCTGCTGGCCGCGTGCTGCAGGGAGGGAGCGGGGCTGCCCGCGGCGCTGGACACCACCGGAGCCCTTCGCTGGCTCCCTCCTCAGCTAGCGCAGGAAAACAGGCTCCTCCCAGGGCAAATCCCTCCTTCCTAACACAGGCCCAGAAGCAGAAGGTGTTGTTCAGACCAGGACAGCTTGCAGACACCTCAAGTTAGGTGGATGGTTCCCATCCTTTATCGCAAACTCATTTTTTTAGCATTTTTTTAGCTGCAGCAACAAAACTCTGCATAAAGCTCATGAAGTCTGTGATTCATCTGTTTTTTTTTAGAGTATGCTGAGCACTCCCTGTACTTGCCTATTTGTTCTCTTCAAGAGGAGCGATTCCTTCGGTGCTGTAGAATAAAAGCGTGAGGCTCTTAAGTGGCATCAAGCAGTTGCCACACAGCAAAACTCAGTCGGGGCCATTCGCCATCTGTTTTACAGTGATCTCAGGCTATCACGTAGAGTCAGGTGTCGTCTCGACACCTTGCAGCCGTGTGTCAGCCTTCAAAAAAACAGGATGAATTTTTGTCTGTTGACTGAAGGCAGATTTGCTGTCTGATTTGACACAGTATGTCTTGAGTTTTGCCAAAAATAGGTGGAAGCACCTTACAGATTGAGTGCGTAGAATGGCAACTACCAGTTGAAACAGCTTCTTTACAGTAACTGTCTATTCCTCTTTTATGTATTAAGGATTTATATAAGAAATACTAACTTCTGCTTTTCTTCAAGCAAAATGGGATGCTGAAGTTAAATGGTATTTGCCCAGTGACAGTCAAGACAGTCTTTAAAACCAGTTTTGAAAGGTGGGTTTGGACCATCATTCAGATTTTGATGCTTTTCTTGCTATTACAGTACTGATTTTCTTCCTCCGCTAATACCTTCCCAGAGCAGTGAAGATGTTCTGCAGAACAGCACAGCATCTATTTTTTGCTCAAGCAGTGTTTCAAGTGAAAGATCCCTCATTTGACATCCAAGTTGGTGGTTTTCACTGGGCTTGTTCTGTTTAAAAAGGCTTTGTGCAAAGATTTGATGCATTGTTTTAGCCGACGCTCCCGTGTGGGAGCAGTGAGGGCTGTGCAGGAGCTGTAGCCACCTCATCGTGCTGCGGCCTTGAGCGCTCGGTGTAGGGTCATGCTTGGTCCTCAGGGAGTCACTCTCTGAAAATAAGAGCGGATTTAAGGGTGAAACCAATAACCAGTTAGTTTGTTTCCACTTAAATATGAATGAAGTGGAAGAAGGAGAAACTGCCATTCACATCTCCGGAGCCCCTGGAAAAAATCCTGCGTAATCTGCTGCAGGACAATGCGGCAGAGAGTTCACGTCACAGTGTCCAACACCTCCCTGTTGTCCTCCCTGCCGTCTCCCCATGGCTCCCGTGAGGGAGGATGGTCACGCTCGGGATCCCATCACAGCCAGTCACACAGACAGTGGTCGGGCAGCAGCTTCCAACAGCCCCCTCTTTTCCTAAGTATGTCTAAGAGGCCGGACACTGCTGGCAAGGCTGTGGAAAAACAGAGTTCAGGCCAGGACTCTTCTTGGAGCTTTCATCTCTGAACTTACTTTTGGTTTCTAAGAAAGGAGAATTTTCTGCCACCAAGAACTGCGAGAAAAAAATGGATTCAGAAAGTAGAGCCCTTGATTACAGATATTTTGGTTGTTCTCTGCTAACTTTAAAAAAAAAAAGCACTAGAAGAGCTGTTTGTTCCCAAGCAAGGATGTCTGTGATTGTTCTCAGTGCCTGTTTCCTCGGGGAGCTCATTTTCATATCTTATGAGTAATTTCTGAGCCCGGCCTGAAGCTCGCAAGGCAGATGGTGCCTTGACAAGAGGCAGCGAGCAGGAGCTAGCAGGGGTGTCGGAATCATCGCATCCGGCTGCATCGTGTCCGGACGGCGCCGGCTCCCATCGCCCGGCTCCACTGCCGTCCGCTTCCAGAAGCCCCCGGAGGTGCTTGGCACGTCCGCGGGAGCCGCTGCCAGTGCCGAGGGCGTCCGCTCGCTGGTGCACGGGCCGCTTGTGTGGTGTCCGGGAGAGCTGGGAGAGCTCGGCACTTGGACCCTGTCCTGAGACACGCTTGACCTGGGAGGACCCGTCCACCTCTGCAATATCTCTGGTTGTGTTCTGCTTCCCACCCTTCACTGCCCTGGCTATTTACAGCTCTTCAGGCATGACAAGCTCCTTCTGGGCCTGCAGTGGGTCCTTTAGCTGTTACTTTAACACAGATAAGCAGCACAAATCCTTTTCCTGGAAGAAAAGACAACGGAGCAGAAAGTCTGAAAGGCCAGTGAGAGAGACAGACATGTGGAGAGAAACTGGGAGGCCTCATATAGGAGCTTGGCGAGAAGAAGTTATTTTATAGCCTGGGGACTTCATTGCTGCAAGGCCATAGGGAAACTGCTGGCTTCTAAAGACAAAGATTTGAGTGTTACGTGCAGAGAGGGAATACCCTCTGTGGAAGGAAGAAGGCTTGAAAGGAAAGTCATTCTCCAAGGGGAAGTTTGGGGTAGGAACCCTTTTCCTGGTGTTTGCAGAATACCCAGCAAGATGAGACTGTGCTGTGCGACCCAAGTAGGCTGCCACTGAAGAGAGCGAAAAAATACAGGCTGCTTGAGGGTCCCCTGTAACACCCTTCATGCTCGCCCATCCCTATGCTGTCCCAGTGAGATTATTCTAGCAGGTTAAACGTTGCTGTTCTACCCGGTTGGTACTGAGACGGATATTTTGTGTATTTGAGTTTAAATTTCAGAAGTCCTTCTCTCTTTTTGCTTTTGTTCCTTTTTTTTTTTCCCCTTATTTTTTTGGTAACGCTATAATTGTCTAGGCTGGTAAGCAATACAAGGCAAGAAAGTGCCTGTGCCTGTGCTGGTGTCTGTGAAATCGAGCAGTGCCACTTTCAATCCCTGCGTTAGTTGTCTGGCTGCCGACTTCATCTTGGCTCATGTAATTAAGATCAGTCTCGTGCCAAACATCTCATGCTTTGTATTAATTTCCCTGAATGACTTATATATCCCCCGTCTTTCTGTTTTAGCAGCTCCTGCTCTTTTTGCTCAGTGCTTCCGTTCAGCCTAAGTGTTGGACTGCAGGATCCTGGCTCTGTCCTGCCCGACGCTGGAGCGACGGGAGCCGCCGGGAAGCGGGGCTGCTGTGCGCAGCGCAGCCCGCGTGCTGCTGCTCCTCCCCTCTGTGGGGCACGTGGGGCAGGGCGCCGTGGGGCGCAGTTACCGAGCACGTGCTCCCTGGCGAGTGCCCTGTGGCCCAGGCTCGGTGATCCAGTGCTTTTTAATTAGGAGCAGCATTTGCAGCACGCTCGAGTGTGTGGTGCAGTGGCTTGTAGAGATGGGATTAGGGAGGCAGAGAAGGAGAGGGAGGGTCCGCCTGTCCGTGCGGAAATCTGCATGGCAAGTTTCACCTTGGCTTCACAGGCAGCACTGGCCTGCACCTCATTTTGTCCCTCACATGTGGGACCTTTCCTGGGGAGTTAGCCGTGCAGGGCTTGATCTGTGGTCGATGAACATTGCCAGGTGTGACAAAAGGGACATTGAGGTTAGAAGGGGACCTGGAGGCTCATGCTGCTCCGTTCTGCTCCCTGCCGGCTCTGAGTTTTCCAGCTCATGCTGCAGATCTGTAGGCTCTGCTCTCCCTCATCTCCTTCTTTGTATATTCTCAGCAGAAACCAAGTGCTGAAGAATTAGGTGGAGGGAACATGAAATCCTGTCTGAGCTGCTCGTAAGCACCCGCTGTGTTTGACCCCCTGGTACCTGCCCGAACCTGACCACTTACTTAGCATTAGGTTTTCATGGAAAATTAAGATTCCTCAGATTCCCGGGGAGCTCCAGGAGAGGTAGCTCCCAACCCCTTAGCCTCATCACAGGGTCCTCAGCAGCTCTTCCGCCCTCAGAGTGTCTCTGTATATTTGTTAATCGACTTGTCGAGCTTCAGTTATCTTCCACAGCGAGGTAGAGTCAGGGTTAGTGTCTTGTTTTCCTGTGTTTTCTTTCCAGCCTTAATGTGCCTTCGGATGTTGGCTTTAAGCCTGCCCAGATCCTGCATGTGGCTGTTGCTGCAGGGTCCTAAGGAAGCTCTGGAAGGAAATTCCCACCCCTAGTGCTGACCATGCACTTCTGCCAGCAGATACTGGAGGCCGTGGCAGAGCTGATGTGCGGGACACCCTGTGCTGGGATCCCCTCCACAGCCCCGATGGGAAGCACAGTCTGCAGCAGAGGCTGGAACCTGGGCGATGAGAAATCCCCAGAGCTTCCTGTGCGACTGTGAGCAAGTCACTTAGCAGCTGTAGGTTCCTCCTTGCAAAGCCGGGGTTGGGTTTCTCTGGATCTGTTTGCGCTGTGAGTTCTCTGTGGAGGCCAGTCTCCGTGTGGGATATATAGAGGACCTAAACCTGCATGGACGCGACTCAGAGATGAAGAGGAGTGGGGGGGCTCCTTATGTGGATGCCTCTACATGTGCAGCACAGACAGGGCAGTACCAATTGCACAGGACGGAGTCCCTGCGTGGTGGCCTTTCAGCTGTCACTCTGGAGTCCAAGGTTCCTGCCTCTTCAGCGTGGAGGCTGTACACGTGGGCCACATTTGCAGCAGACCTGTGCTGTGCTGGTGATTCATGCCAATAACCCACCCACAGCCACGTCGCTTTGCTTTTTCCAAGCCAGGCTGCTGCAGAGGGAGGGAACGCCAGCAGAGAGATCCCCTTGTATCTGATTTCCCGTGAGCAGCGGAGGGAGGCTGGGTAATCCGGGACCCGAGCTCAGATCTCATGACTTAGCCCTCAGGCCTTTCTCTGTCTGTGAAGCCTCTGCTCAGTAATTGCATGCACCACCCATGGATGGTCTTGCCTGGCTTCAGATCCAGGCACATCGGATCCACTCATCCCCACTGCAAGGGGTCGATTCAGAGGTGTCTGAGATCTGCAGGCCCCTCAGCAGCCGTGTGCGGTGCCCTCCGTGTTGGTGGCCTCCATCACTGTGCTCTGCTTCGCAGTTCCCCTGCTACCTGAGCCCGTGCACCTGCAAGGGCTCTGCAGGGGCTCCGGAGCTGCAGGGGGGTGATCAGCGCTGAATGAAATGACTTAGTACTACGGGAGGCACGGGGGAGGCAGACCCCCTACCCGGCCCTCACCCCAAGGTGGCCTGCCCTCCGCTCCCTCACCTGCAGCCAGGCCAGTGTGGCCACTAGGTCTGCTCTGTGTGGAAAAGTGACCAAAAAGAACATCAGAGCCACCTTTTCCTAGAAAAGGAGGATGTGGCCATGCTCCGTGATATCACCTGTGGGAGAACACGTAGGGATCTCTTCCAGTACAAGACACAGAGGCCATCCAAGGAATGAGGGGAGCCAAACCTGGTGCTAGAAAGGGGGATGCACCATGGAGGTACTGCTAGACCTATGGGGCTCCTTGTCGGATGGATGAGGTTCAAGGGAGACCAGACAAGTGCCTGGAGGAGAGATCTGCTGGAGGTCGCTAAATAGACAAATGCCACCAAGTCCAGGAAATCCGCTGAGCTGAAAACAGGGAAGACTGGGCGGGTATTTGGGGACACAGGGTGTCTGTGCCCCGGGAGGGAGCCTTGGGCTGCAGCGAAGCGCGGGCGCTTGCGCAGGCTGCGCCGGGCCGCACCGGCACCTCCCGCCGACCGCATCGAGGCCGGCCGGGCCCGGCAGGAGCCCCGCACTTGGGAAAGAGCCATCCTGGCACCCTGTGCAGCGCTGGGGTCGTCACTGGCACAAACACTAGATCATATGTGTTACATCAGAGCCAGGGCCTGTCGTTTTCTCACTCCGCTGTGTTTCTTCTCTTTCCAGGGGGGCCTGGAGCCATCCCCAGACGAGAGGACCCTATTTCTCTGCCGGGCTGGTTAGCCATCCAAAGGGTGAGTGGCACTGGGATTTGTAAGGAGCCCAGACCAGTGCTCTGCTAAGACACTCATCACTATCTCACGTTGCACTTCTTTCCACTTTTTTTCCCTGTTCCTCTGGCTTATTTTCCAGACCTTTCTGCTGTACTGGCTGTGGCAAGATAAGGCATGTGCTTCATGTACCATTTTCTTCCTTTAGACCAGAGTTTACCAGGATTTCCCCAAATGGCCTTTTTAAAAGGTCGTTTTCTGAGAAGTATTTTTTTAAAAGGACTCAAAAATCAAAAGCATTACCAAAACATTTTTTGAAATTTCTCAGTTGCAGAAACGGTGCTTCTTTATCCATTTTTTTGCTATAGAAATGTGTATGTGTTAAGATTTTTTAGAGCAAGCAGGAAGCTGAACAGTTAGACCTATTTCCATTGCAAATTCCTTGAAATAAAAATGGCTTAGATGGGCTTCCTGAAACTAGCTTTTGAAATGATCCCTGTCAGCAGTTGTTTCAGAGGAGGGGGAAGAACGGGGAGGGAAAAGAGAACAGAAATCTTGCAGTGGGAATGCGCTGCTTGAATGCAGGATATTTCATTTCCTTGCAATATGCAGGGCTCATGCCCAGGTCAGGACGGGTGGAGCGGTCCTCTCCGTGTGCGATGTGCAAGGTCGCAGTGGAGCCAGTGGCTTCCCCGCTTCTGGAGCTGAGAGAAATGGTGGGCCTGGTTCCAGCCAGGCCCGTGCCCTTCACGACATGCCCAGTCTATCGTGTGCTCACACCTCAGCAAAAGCTCCCTAACCAGCTGAAAATCCCTCCATGAGGGGATATTTTGAGATTCTTTTGATGCCAGTGTGATAATGTTTTAGAGACACGTAGTCTCTAAGACACATCCATGACAGGAGCAGAAAACAGCCCTGACATAAACGGGAGGCCGACCCGCTCCACGATACGGAGCGGCTCTTTGCTGGCCGGGTGCTTGGCGCTGCAGGGCGGCAGCTGCTGCTCTCCAAGGCCGTGGCATTTGGCCCTCGTCCTGTGGCGCGGCTGGTGCTGCCAGCCCAGTGGCACGTGCTGTCCCCTTCCTGGCACGCGGGCCTGTTCTTTGGGAACGGGAACATATGTCTCCGTCTGGCCCTGCCTCTTGCCCTGCTGCAGAAACGGCCCTCGCTGGCTGTTAACCCTCCCACACAGAGAGTAGGAACCTGGCAGCGCGTTTGCGCTTTCAGCTGTGCCCGCTGGGGCTGCTGCTCGCTGCCTGCCGCTGCCTGGGGCCGCTCGGGAGGGAGGAAGCGTCTTCCCGAGGCAGAGGATGTCCAAGCTGCAAAACGCCGCCTGCAGCCTCCGCAGAGAGGGTTAAGCGTGGCCTTTTGTTTGTCAGCACCGCGGGCCCTTCCCGTCCCCGCTCGCACTCTGCGCCTCGCAGCGCCCCGCGCCCAGCCTGCTGCTGCTGCGCTCCCTGTGCTCGTCACCGCTGTGGTTTCCTGAGGATAACCGGAGAGCCGGGCTCCTCGCAGGCACGGCAGCCTCCCTGCGGGATGTGCTCTCTGTGCCAAGCATTCCTGCAAGGGCAGCTCCGCTCCGTGGGCGCATCGGGATGCAGGGCGCAGCGGAAGATCCACGCCTTCCCCTCCAGGCCTGTGCATGGATGGTGCTTTCTCCTCCGCGCTGCCGCAGTAGCCGGGAACAGCGTGGGGCTGAGGGCTCAAGACGCAGGATGGGGAGCCCTGTGGGCTGGATTTAGTTCCCAGCTTGGCCATCCAGCTGCTCAATGATTTCGGCCCGGTCCCTTGGCTTGCTTGCCTTGCCTGTCTCTGAAATGAGGAGAGTGATGGAGTTTGTGTCACAAATGTCACTGCGCGTGGCCAGCATCCCCTCATAGAGCACTGGCTGCTGCATTTCTTGTAGCTCCGTAGCTACAAGGGGGAACAGATCCAATTTGTCCCTTCTCAGATACTTGGGAAAGGCTCTTGAAGAATAACCAGCTGAGAGACAATGTCTTTTGTAACTCCCACCCGTTACTTAGCAGCATTTGTCCCAAAGTTTGCTCTCTATCCCTGTTAATAATTGTGTTTCCAGAGATACGTAGGAGCTACCTACATGTCTTTCCAAGTTTATGCTCTACTGTGCCTTATTTCTTGTGGACGTATTCTTAGCGAGGAGGAGCAGGCATTACAGTCTGGTACTGAGTCCAGCAAGCCCAAAGATTGCTTAGAGCCCAGCTTCATGATTGCCAGCACGTTTTAGTAGTTACAATTGTTGTCATCTGTCATGGGGGTCTTGCTGTAACTTTCCTAGGGTACCCGTCCATTCTCTTGTATGCTGAAGATGTATCACACTGCCTTTCACTGATGATTTACAAATGGGATCTTGATGCAAAGTAAGACCAAATGCTGCCTCTTGAGTTCTGTTACCATCCGGGCTTCTCCATCATGCAAAGTATTTTCTTTATTTGTTTTTCCAAAGCCGGCTGAGAGGTCTGGGCAGAAGCTGCTTTTCTAGGGTAATGCTGAGTGCTGCCTGCGCAAGGCGGACGTGTCTGCCTCCAAACCACGTGCTTGGCTCCAGGAGGTAGGAGAGCAGATGAAAGCAGAGGAGCTGGGGTGGTTTCCAGTCATCTGCATCTCAGCAGTGGGAGCTTTTCCTCCCCCACACCAATTTCACACATGCACCAGCACAGTCAACACTAGGCCTAGGTTCTGGCTGCCAGATTAGTGCTCTGTCTGCATTACCTATTCATCGCCTGGTGTCCCAGCCTGCTTTGTAGCCACGTTTTGGCCTTCAGTCATTCACCTTTACCCAGGCTTTCCAGCAAAACTCCATCTCCCTTTTCCTTACTCTTGCTGCTCTTGTGTACATAGAGCTGCACCTAGGTGGTCCACCATGGACATCTGCTCACCTTTCTTTTGAGTGCAATCTGTGTGGTGACCTGTATTGGCTAAGGGGGAATGTGCTTCCCGTGCTGAATATCAGTTCAGACAGAAAGCTCCGGGACAGCAGAGTGTGGACTAGGCTGGAGAGAGCCAGTCTGATCTTCTTAGAGTTTTCTTTTCCTGCTAAGTGTAAGACATTTATTATCTCCAAGTTGTTTCTCCAAAGTGGGGCCACCATTTGCAGCTCTTGTTTCGTTTTGGCAAGCCTGTCTCTTTTCAGCTGTGGGCCGCGTCGTCTGCAGATTGTGAATATAAAGCCAGCGAGCCAACAGCCAAGCACGTCGGGATAGGTTTGCAGCCCGCTTGTTTGTTAATGTGAAAAGCAACAAGTAAATTGAAATGAAGCACTGGAGAGGCTGTGCTTCGCAGCAGAGCTTCGGCTTGCCAGCCCCATTTCCCTAATCTCCTCCGGGCCATGGAGAACACCAGCGTTTTGATCCTGTGTGAAAGAAAGGTTGTGTTTCAAGCCACTGCAGATGATCTTGCAGTCCTTGCAAGGGCTGTGCCCACGTGGCTGGGGACAGTGTGGGGCACCAGCGAGTGGAGGAGCCGGGGCAGCAGCAAGGTCCACCCTGTCAGCGATGTAAAATCACGGAGCAGAATTCCCGAATCACGGATGTGTCATCCCAGAGCGCTGACGGGTGGTTTAGACGAGTGTTGTTGTCATGGAGCGTGGTCGGCCGCCTGTGCCTGCAAGGTGGCTCTGACCAGGGGGGAGAAAATCCAACACGGAAGCACTTGCGCTCGCTGGCTTCATCAGCTCATGTGGACAGGGCTTTGGGAAGAAAAGGCACCCAATCTGCGATGTATTTTAAGAGATTTGCAGAGGTGGAACTGATTTCCCATGTCTTTAAATGCAGATCTTCCCACTTGACAAGCAGGGTTGAAATACCATGTTAGTACGTTCAGAAATGCAGAGCAGCTGTGAAAGCTCCTTTGCTGTTGGCCTCCACATGGCAGCGCTGCACAGAAACCTGCCTCCTGGCTTGTTGGTGTCCAGCTTGGGGAGGAACAAGTCACTATGAGGGGAGCGAGGAAGCAGGGAGAGCCCTGGGGATCCTCCCTGAAAGCTCTCCGAGGCCCTTGGTGGTGACTGCATTGGGATCCACTGCGAATCCCTCTCCCTTGACACATTCCCGTAGGCTGTACCGACAGTGCTGAGCGGGCCTGGCCTCCATGTTCCTCCCTTCCATGCACACCAAGTGAGTCGGAGGATTTCTCAAGGCTGTCCTGGCTTTGCTGGGAGTCCAGCCATGGTCACCAGCCAGGACCCCACACCCCGTGTCCGTATTTTGTGCAGGGTACCAGGCTCTTCTGTGTAGGCTGAGCTTGAAGCAGGGGCAGAGCTGGGCCCTGTAGTAACTTCTGTGACTTCTCCGAGTGGGGCTCGGCTGCCCTAGAGCCCTGGCCCCGGGCACGGTGCCCTGCAAGGCAGCCCTGCTGCCGCGGCCGTGGCCTCGCGCAGCCCTGGGGCCCGCGGGAGCCAAGGGCCGGGGGCCCTGTCCCCTGCGCCCAGCCCGGCTCCCTGCGCCCGCCGAGCCCGCGGGGCGCTCGCCCTGCTCCCTGCACTGGCTGGCAGATGTTTCTCGTTTCCTGAAGCTGGGCTGCTCCGGCTGCCTGGGAAATCCACGGAGGCGGGGGAGGATTCATGGGCTACTGGGCTGGGAGCAGCTGCTGCTGCCAGGCGGAAGCTCTCGGCCGGGCTTTCCTAGACAGCTCTGAATGGGAGCCAGGAGCCCTCTCGCTACGGGAGCAAATCCGCGAGGTCAGGAAGCACAGCGGCAGCTCCAGCTCCGTGCTCGCACTGCTGGCTCGCCGCTCGCCTCCCAGCCCTGCTCTGCACAGGCAGCGCTCCTGGACGGCTCTGCTCCGTGGCACCTTCCCTGGCTCCTTGCTCGGCAGCCCTGTGCTGCTTTCCCAGGCTGCGACAGGAAGGGAGGCTGCCCGGTGCCGCGGAGGGGATGGGTTTGGATGGACAGGAGGACAGCGGACGGCTGAGCCAGCTCAGGCCACCGCCGCTTTGCGTGCGGCCGGCAAGCTCTGCTGTCCTGTTCTGCTCTGTTATTCTTTGGTCAGCGCTGTCTGGGATCTGCATCAGCTGCTGAGAACTACAACTGCTTGTTTTTCCTCCTTTGGAAAACCTCACCCCAGAAAGGGCTCTCACAGTGATCAGCAGGCTGCACACTTCCTTCCGGTGAGTCCCTGGCTGAGCATGGTAACTTGGGTCTGTTACCATCTCTCCGGCACAAGTCCCTGCTCTTCCCCATCTCCCTCTCTTAGGAAAACCAGATACGGGATCTTTGGAAGGGTAGTTTTTGAATGAGGCCATGTGGGGTTGCTCACCGTGACGAGTGGTTGGGTCTCCTCTCTCTGAAGAACAACTATGAATGTTCTGGGGAAGGGAGAGACGTCTGTGAATGTTGATTTTAAGCTGGCATGATCATACCCTGACCTCTTAACTCATTAAATTTCTCTCACTGATAAATCATAACCAGGCGCTTTCAGGAGGCCAGAGCATCCCATTCCTTAAGTTGAAGGTCTTGGCATTTCTGTCTGCAGTTTCTGTTGTCTCATCCACTTGTCCAGGACAGCAGATAAGTGTGAGGAAGGCTGCAACTATTAGAGGATCTGTTGAGCAGGGAGCCAACTTTCAGTGTGCTCCGACCTGCTGCTCAGCAAAGCTGCCTGGGAATGGCTGCCCGAAAGAGGGACCGGGGACTTCAGCCACAAACACTCCCTCAACTCTGAGCGTCTGCTGCACCGCAGAGCTGCATCGCTGCGTAACGTCTGCTCCATTGCAGAGCTGCATCGCTGCGTAACGTCTGCTGCACCGCAGAGCTGCATCGCTGCGTAACAGTGTGTGCAATGGACACTGTTGAAGTCTCACTTTCAACCGCCAGCTTTCCCTTGGCGCAGGAGCGGAGGTGCATGGCATTTTGCTGGGAAGGAGCAGCGTGTCTGGGGATAGACTGGGCTATCACAGGAATGCCACCTTCTTTCGTCTTCCCCTTAATGGATCATGGCTGCTCCACCAGTGGAGAAAGGCACCACAGCATCTGCCTGCATCTGGGGGTCCTGCTTCACGCTGCTTGGGCTCGTGCTGCTCGTTTCCTTGCCTTGCTCCAAGGTCCTGGGTGCTTGAGCGGGATATTTTCTTTGTCTTCCCGTCCCGAGACAGCAGCTAAAGAAAGGGCTGCGGCAAGGCCGCTCGCGTCTGCTCCGAGCAGGAGCAGGTAACTGAACTGAGTGGCTTAAGGTTGCAGTCGGATGGGGATGGAAGTCAGAAAGCTTGGGCCTGCTTTAGATTAGATCTGCGCTGCATTAGCAAACACGCTCGCTTGCTTTCTCTCTTTCTCTCTCTCTTTCTTTCTTTCTGTCTGTCTGTCTGCTTCATAGCAACGTCCCCTCATAATATTGTGTAATCTCAGGGGGTGATTTTAAGGAAAGCATGAAATATTGAATTTCTTGAATTTCTTGAATTTCTCACAAAGTGCAACAGAGCTGGCAGAACTGCAGTGAGGACATTACAGCGGCGCTGTGATGAAATATAGAGAGAAAAATAAGCACCTGGTTGGCTGCTTCTGTCACAGGCAGGGAAATCTTCCAGTGTTTCATCAGATAGAAGAACAAAGCTGTAAACTCAGGCTTTTAATGGCTTCTTAGATTCAGTTTATCTGAAGCTGACTCTGTATTTTTTCTAATGCCACCCATTTACAGGAGCCGAGCTGATGCAGGAGAGGCAGCGTGGATATCCGCAGCTGATACAGGCAGTGTATTTGGGAGCAGGATAACATTTGTGTCTGCAGCCTCCTTGCTCCTGGCTCCCGCGCTGTGCTGGCACGAGGTGGAGGATTGATCCAGCCGAAAAACAAGCTGGGAGTGGGGAATGGCCTCGTGGTGGCTCTGTGTCAGCAGCAGCGGAGAGCGGCGGTTCAGCAGCGCTGCTGCAGAAAGCCCTGCAGAGCCCCGCAGGTCTGGGAAGCCCTGGGAGAGCTGTGGGAAAGGGCCAGGAGCTGTAGGGATCCACAGCAGGGATCCATCCAGGTAGAGGCTCAGGGCTGCCTTGGAGCACAGCTGCCTTTTTGGCTCACAGGGTGTTTTCACGGGTGGGTAGAGATGCTGTGTTTCGGTGATGGTCGGGGAGCCGCTGTGCCCGGGCAGGCGCTGGGGCCAGCGCTGCTCTCCGTGGCACGCGGCTCCCCACAGAGCTCCGAGAGCAAAGCGGGAAGCGCGAGGGCCTCGCTGCGGCGCTGCCGGCCGGGACGTGCACGCAGAGCCCGCGGGGCGGCCGGCAGCTCCGGCTCGGCGCCCTCCCGCAGCGGCCAGCGCCGCGGGCAGCCCCGAGCCGGAGCCGATGCTCCGGTCAGCGCTCCGGCCACTGCCCATGTCTGCTTACTGCTGGGGCTGTGCAGCCTTGGCGCGAGCCAGAGCTCCTCTTCCTCAGTAGAACTGGGGCAGATGGTTTAGGAAGCAGAGAGGAAAGGGAGGGATTCTCTCCTGTGGAAGGAGGCAAATTTCTGCCTGAGCGTGGTTATCTTCTGCCAGGCCCATTGAGCATCCCCAGAGAGCATCCTTCTGGTAGCAGCTCCTGTTGCAGCCACTCGTCCTCGCTGTGGGCTGGGCCAGCTTCCTGCGTGGGAATGCGCGTGCTGCTCCCAGGGCTGCTCTCCACCCAGGAGCAGGAGATCACCTGTGCGCCCGCTCTGTCTCAGCCTGCGCCTGCCAGCGCGGTGAGAGGCAGTTTTCAGGCAGAGCCCGGCCGAGGATGAGGGTGCTGCCATCCCAAACCTGCTGCTTGAGCCTCGACCTCCAAGGGGAAACATTCCGCTAGAAATCCTGGTTGGAGGCAGGCCTGGAGCTCTTCCCGGTTTTGTGGCTGCTGCTGTGTGCTTGTTGACATGCAAAGCACTTTGGCCAAGGCTTTCAAATCTCTCTGCTGATTTTGGGTCACCAGCTTGAGATAAGGCAAATCAGAGACAGGACCAAGCACTTCCTGAAAACCAGGCCATTTGAAACAGGTTTCCTTTGGTTTACCTGGCCTATACCTCGCTTTTCTTGTCCGGCCAACGCTCCCTGACGTGGCGTGGCTCGCTCTGGGGCTGTGTGAAGCTCACCTGTCAGGCTGAAGGATATGCAGAATATCCCAAGGAAGACGTGGTGCATGGCTTCATATTCACTTTGATTGATTTCTTTGATCGTTTTAAGTAACCTTCATTAATAGTGGAGGGTATTAGATTAAACAGCTCTGGATGGAGCTTGGGAGGACAGTAAAGGGCAATATTTAGTAGAAGACCTCGCAGTGGCAATTCCATAGCAAGAGAAAATTCACTTTAAAAATACATGAGTTCCTGATGGTGACCTGCTGTTTTTCTTCCTCGGAGCAGCATGGAAAATATTTCTCTCTTTGTCATCCAGAAGTTTTATTTTCAGAGTGGCCTGGATTGACCTTGTCCCATGCTCAATCCCTGCTGAAGTCAAGTACCTTAGAAAGCCATTAAAACCTTCTCAGATGAGAGCGTGGACTAAGGTCCTGCACCGAGACTCTGAGGGCTGTATTGCTGCCTCTGCCACCACCGGGTCCAATACCCTGACTGCATCATCTGCCCTGGAGAACTGGGGGATCTTTGTGTTTCACAGCATGTGACATGGTGGCTCCCTGACTCCTGCGTCCCGGCATCTGTGCGCCTCTGGGACAAGGTGTCAGGGACAGCTGAGTGGGACAGTGCATCGATACCCACAGGAGGAGTCTGTTCTTCGCAGATGTCTGTGTTTTCCAACTGCTGATGTGTCCTGGAGCTGGTCAGGCAGCCCCAATGCAGCAACAGCAGCAGAGCCCTTTGCTGATGTCCGTGTTTCTCCTTGCAGGTGGTGGTGCTCCTGGAAGCCCTGAGCTGGGGTCGGCTGGAAGATGACCGAGTACAAGCTGGTGGTGGTGGGAGCTGGTGGTGTTGGGAAGAGCGCTTTGACGATACAGCTCATTCAGAACCATTTTGTTGATGAATATGACCCCACAATAGAGGTGAGTGGCTCTGGGAAGAGGGCCTCTGTCTGTGTGTTTTCCCATTGCTCTTCTTCATTTCACTGTGAATCCAAAGTATGTTTGGCCTGGGCTCAGTATGAGCCTGAGTGGGGATGTTTGTCTGCTTCAAAAAAACCTGTCCTGAATTTCCACACTAATTTGTGCCTCCTGCAGAGCAACTGCAGTGTCTACTGAGGAGAAGCAGAGAGAGATGCAGTAAAAGTGTGTGAGACAGCACAAAAGCCCCTCATTCAGAGTAGATTAAAGGTTTGGGAACAAAGAGCAAGTTTGTGTCCGTGCTTCCCTTTCTTCTGTAAAATTAAGCATATTGACTTGCCATGTGAGATGTTTGGAGATGCACGGGCAGAGTGGGCTGTAGCAGAGCTCAGTGGTATTGAGCTTATTGTGCTGCTGAAGTGAGTCACGCCAAGCAGCTGCACCGTAATGGTTTGCAGAGCGCTGCGCTGGGCACCGGGGCGGCTGGCACCTCCAACGGAGGTGAAGGCTGCCGAATTTCTGCTGCGAGACCCCACCCCTCTGCAGAGCAGGAAGCTCATTGACTTTCTTGGCGCTGTCTCATGCGTGATTATAGATTTGTTCTGTAACAGGGAAAATGACACTTCAGCTCTTTCCCAGGATTTGCAGATTCTACAAAATAGCCAAGTGCTTCAGGAAAGACAAAACAGGGGGGAGCTTCCAAGGAGACTGCTAGAGCACCCTGAGCTCCTGGCCAGGGCCAGGTGAGTCCCCGCTTTGGTGAGAGGCAGAGAGCAGGGAGGGAGCTGGAAGGCCTGGATCTGTTTGTGTGCTATTAGGAGGAGTTAATGATCAATACATTTGTCTCGTAATCAGCATGGATCACAGCACTTGCCTGTCTAGCTCAGTACCCCATCTTGAGAAGCAGCCAAAGGCCTTTTCCTCCTGGAGGTGCTGCAGAATGCAGTTTTCAGTCTTCAGAATTCGGATTTCCACACTGCAGATGTAAACAACAGAGACATTTTAATGCCTTGTAAAAATGTACTCCATTCTCCAAGTACTTTTACTGTTCCACCGTTGCTGAGGAAATGCTGGTTTTACCTCCTGCATGATTTTACCTACTGCATGATACCCTTTACTGTAACTTAGATAAACAGGAGACACAAGCTGTGGGAGAAAGGCAGAAATATTCTTACTGTCCTACAGATGAGGAGTGGAAAAACAGACCGCACTTAAAAGCACCTCTGGCCGAGGCAGCATAGAAAGTCTGTGGCAAAGCTTGGAATTTAACTAGGGCTCCCGTGTCTCAGGGCTGCACCTGCCTCTGAGATCCAGCCCTCTCCTTGCCCAGCTCCTCTCCCCTCACTCCTGTTCTTTATCTATGGCTTCATACGCAGCGTAAAACGTATCAAATTGTGGGGAAATTCAGGAGGGACTCGGCTGTGGTGGCGCCCTGCAGAGCCCGGCACGAGTGAGGCGCTGTGGGCAGCCCAGGCTCCCGGTGCTCCCTGTGCCGGCTCTGCCCGGGCACCAGGGCCCCCGGGCAGGAGGGAAGCGCGCGCTCCTGTGCCTGACGTGTCTGCTCTCCTGCTGCAGTGCCCAGGAAAGCTATGCAGAGCATTAGTGTCTATTTGCTTTAGTTGGTGACCAGGCTGAGCACTTGAAAAGTCTTTTCTTTCTGAGCTGAACAAACCTTTTTACTTGTCCAACACTAATATTATTTCTGCATTTTAAGTGCTCTCAGCCTCCAAATACTGTTTCTAAACAGACTGATTTGCTTAGAAAACATGAGCTTTTACATAAACAGCAAAAATCTGCTATTTTGTTTTCCTGTCTGTGGCTGCTTGCTGCAAGATATTGTAGTGCACTCGGATTCCCAGTTTCGAGGGGGCCTCCCTCCCGTTTCCTCCCCGTGCTGGCACTGGGGGTGGTGGCCTCGTCCCCTCTGGAGGAGGGTGGGACGGGAGCTGCACAGCAAGGCCCTCGTGTGCAGCAGGACCCTGCACCCTCGTCCAGCCCGAGCGCCTCGGTGCAGCCTCTGCACCGTCTCGCTCGGCAGCTGCTCCACGTTGTTCTGCACAAAAGAGCTGCACATCAAGAACAACCTCCCCAGGGAAGCGCCCGCATTAAGGGGTCAGGGAGCAGCGCTGTGAGCACTGGGAGGGGAGGGAAGGAAAGTCCCATCTCCCTTGAACCTGGGGGCAGGCGGACGCAGCTCTGACACAGAGTGTTGGGCTGCGGCCTCCTTTTCACCAGCTGGTGCTGCTGGATTTGCTTGCAGCCGCCTGCCCCCACTCACATGCACCCTGTTGGGAATTTTCTCCATGTAAACACGCAGTGGGGAATGTAAACCTTGCCTGGCATTTAGCAGCACGCCCTCCTCGCCCTGCCTGCCACTGCCGCTCTGTGTGCAGCTCGGGTGGGTGCCCTCGGCAGCGCTGCCCTCCTCCCTGCCTGACCAACACCTTCCCAAACACCTCCCTTTCCATTAGACTTCATTTTCTGGGGATTTAGGATATGCAGGGATGAATGTGACCAACAAAGTCCCCATCCTGCCGTGACTAAGCTTCTTGGGATCGTGCCCGGGAGCTGAGTAAGGCAGAGCAGAGCAGTGCTGCGACGTGCAGGCTGAAGGGGGAAAGGACAGCGACCGCGTGCATGGAGTGAAGGGCTGCGCTGTGCTGCTCGCGCTGCGTGATCCAAGGCAACGAGGAGTGTTTGGAAGCAAGGGGTGAGCAGGGAGCGAGGAGCCCCTGGCAGGAGGGAGCGCCTTGGGGGCTGTTGGGGGCGATGCCAGGGGGACATACCGCTTGCTTAGGGCCAGGCCACAGCCCATCACGTTCTGACCTCCCAGCCACTGGGGTTTCTTCTGTAGTCAGAAATGGGGCCGCAGGGAATGGGGATAAAAGGAGCTCTGGAGAACATGCCTTGAGTGCGACCGATGACGCTGCCGTGGCGCTGCAGACGAGCGGCAGCTCTGTGCGCAGCGGGACGTTCCCTGTGCCGCGGGGAGCGGGGCCATCGTGGGGACAAACCCCCGGCTGCACCGCGGGCAGAGCCGGCGGCTGCGGCGCCACCCGCTCCTGCGGCGGGCTGGGGCCCGGCAGCGACGCCGTGTCCGTGCAGCCCGCGCCGGGGAGGCTGGTGCCCCGCTAGCGCCGCGGGCGCGTGGCTGCAGGGCAGGATGCCAGTGGCTCTGCAGCGGCTGGAGGGCACGTGCCATCGCGGCCCGCTGCCGCCGTGCCCTGCCCCAGCAGCGCGTCCTCTGCGGAGCGGGCGCCGAGGGCACCGCAGGGCGGGTCTCACTGCTCTGCAGACTTCACGGCTGTGGGGGCAAGGCGAGCAGAGAGGCGAGCTGGCCCCGCCAGCTGCAGCCTTGTAGGTGGCGTCTGGGTTTGCGTCGCTCCCCTGCTGCACCGCCGCGGGGCCTGGCGCTTCCCTTCCTGGGGCCACCGCGTGGCTGCCGAGCGGTGCCGGTGCCGCGGGCCTCAGCAGCCTGGCAGCCCGCTGGCTTTGCTGCAGTCTGAGGCCGGAGGCGGTGCAGCATGAGAAGCTGTTCTGATGTCGCAGCACACATTTGCACCGGTATGTTTTTCGCAAAGATACCCAGGTTGTGGCTAAGAGTGGAGCAGCAGTTGAGCTGCCGGAGAGCAGGGAGGCTGCTGGTGGGGTGCGGGTTGCCCCGTGCAGGGAGGCTGCCCATGGGGCAGGGAGGCTGCTGGTGGGACGCGGGTTGCCCCATGCAGGGAGGCTGCCCACGGGGCAGGGAGGCTGTTGGTGGGGCGCGGGTTGCCCCATGCAGGGAGGCTGCCCACGGGGCAGAGCGGCTGTGGTTGGGAGCAGCGCCCACGGTTCGGATCCCCGGGAGAACCTGCTCGGTGGTTTCCAGGGCCTTTCACATATGCTGTGAGCTGCAGTCATCTCCACCGCAGGGAAAACACACGGCTTCAAAGGGACTGCCTGGATATTCCATCCCTTTCCAGAGCCCCTCTGGCAAAGACTGGATGTGGGAAACACCCTCCTCACAGGGTAGTTCTGCTCTTTTTTGATGTTTGAGTTTGCAGCCCTATGGGTAGAGCCTCTGGTGCCTAAGCTGGGGCGAGGTGGAGGTGCTGCCTCTTGGGTGATCCCGGCCTCTTGGATCCCAGGTGGCGCCTCCAAGCCCTGGGCACCGGGATGGGTTGGGAGGAAGGTGGCAGAGGCCCCGGCCTCCGGGTTGCTCCTCCAGGGCGAGGGGCAGGCGCTGGGTGCCTCCTCAGCCATCAAGGCCGGGCGGCAGGGCCGCGTGTGGGCAGCGCAGGTGGTGCTCCACACGGCAGCATCCCGGCAGCGCCTTCCTGTCCCTGCCCGTCCTGCAGGAACAGTGCCGAGAGACGCGCGCGCGCTCTCTCTCACGCAGCCCGTGGGGCACCCTGCCACCCTGCGCCCCCTGCTGCCTCCCTGCCTGCTGGCCCCCAGCAAACCCGCTCGGCTATTTCCTCCTTCCCCGTCTTTTTCCCTTCCCTTCCACTTTTAAGAGCAATGGAGTCAGTTATTCCGTGGAGCTGCATCCTGGCCTCCTCTGGAGCTCCCTGCGGGCAGCGCCGGCCCTGCGGCCCCAGCTGGGCTGCCCTGGGCGCAGGGCTGCTCGGGGGCACCGGTGCCTGCTTGGCTGTGCAGGAGAACACAGCTCCCAGAAGAGGTCTGGGGCTCCCGGCTGTTCCCGTTCCGATGGGCACTGGATTTGAGCTCGTGCCCTGTGGGTTAAACCTTTCCTTGCAGGCCCTCCTTAACGCTTCTCTTCTCCCCTTCTCCTGTCTCCTGGGCCTGCAGGATTCCTACAGAAAGCAAGTCGTCATTGATGGAGAGACCTGTTTGTTAGACATCTTGGACACAGCAGGGCAAGAGGAGTACAGTGCCATGAGAGACCAGTACATGAGGACAGGGGAGGGATTCCTGTGCGTCTTCGCCATTAACAATACCAAGTCTTTTGAGGACATTCACCAGTACAGGTCAGTAGCGGGCGCAGGCCCCTTCCCTCTTGCCTGCCGCTGCTGCCGCACCGCCCGGGCCTCCCTTGGGATCCGGCCTCCGCCTGGAGGCGCCGGCTCACAGCACAGACAATTAGCTCCAGCGGCCCTTCCCCCGGGAAGAGGCGGGAGCAGACGGCTAATGTCGGCTAATGTCGGTGACTCCAGTAAAACCCATGCGGAGGGATTGCTTGCGGCCTTTGGGGATTGCTAATGTAATGGTTAAGTGTTTATGGTGACTAAAGAGAGAGACGATCCTTTATGACCCCCTCCCTTCCCGCTCTAATTAATGGAATGGCTTTGTTAGTGCCATCGATCTCCGGATTTATCCCGCATCCCGCGCGGCGCCGGGGACTGCAGCGGAGGCAGTGGCGGCTGGGGAGGGCAGCGGGGCTGGCAGCAGCGCCGGGCGCACGGGGGCGGCCCTGGCCCCGACACCTCGGGGTGCCCCAAGCGGGAGGCGAGTCAGGAAAGTCGCGGAGAGGTGCCCTGAGCGGCGGGATGTGCCGGGATGCGCAGCGGCCGCTGAGGACGGGAGCCGGGGCCGAAACGTACTCGCAGGGTGGCTTCACTTCAAGCCCCGGTTTTAATGATGCAAATCGCCGGCTTTAACCTCGCTTTGCATGTGCTTGCTGCATTTGCACTTTGAAAAGGCTTTTCCCTGGAGAAAGGCTCCTTCTCGCTGGTTAGTAACCATTAGGAGGTATCTGTTTTCAACTAAGTGTAGCCTCTGCACTAAATTTAGTACTCGCTTCTGCTGATCAGGATGTTACACCAAACACTTAAGTGGTTTTATAGCTTAACATATATATATTCAGGTTGCATTTCAATGCTATGCTATATGAAAAAAGGATGATTGATTTTTTTAAACAGTGTGCGGTCAGGCTACTTTGGATGGAGATTTGAATACCATTGAAATACAGAAAACAGTGTATAAAAATGCTTTCATCAGTTAAATAAAAATATGTTAATAGTCCTGGATATGTGAGCAAAAAAAAAAAAGCTGTTTTGCATCAGAAGTTAAGTCATTTCTTAAACAAAGGAAGTTATTATCTATCAAGAGGGAATTGAATGGATTGTTTGCAGCCATAATAGCCTTCAAGATTTTAAAAGTATTAGATTTTATCATCGCCCACCTAGCTTTAATGCAGAGGCTGGAACTGCAGAGCAAGCACCATGGCTTTCCTAGTTCCCAGTTGGTTTCTCAACTTTGACTGAACGGAGCTAATCTGGAATGAAGAAAATATTGTCTGTGCATCTGCAGAAAAGGCTACAGCTGCCAAAAGCTGGTTTATCAGCTCCCCAAGCTCCATTTGCAACTCTCTATCTGTCTTCTTTTTCCTATGCAGGAGTATTACTTGACCTAACATGTTGCAAGTATATAGGTAACTGCTTGAGTATTCATCAGAGTTTAGCTTAAATCATCTTAAGACGTTATGGTTGTATCTTAATATAGATCCCCATAATTTCAGGATGATTTTTTAAACAGTTGCAGAGATTTGTTCAGCTTTCATCTCCAAAGGAGCCCGAACTGGTGCAGTTGCCTTGCGTTCATGCTGGGGTCACTTGGGTGCCTGTGAAGGCCCTGCAGAAGGCGGGTTGTAGGAGTGAAGCACAACTCTGTGATCACTGATTAAAGGCTGCCTTTCCTCTGCTCCGGTGGGGAGCCCGCTAAAACTGCCCACCCGTCACTGTGGCATCTCTTACTCTTGCAGAGAGCAGATCAAGAGGGTGAAAGACTCGGATGACGTTCCCATGGTGCTGGTGGGAAATAAATGTGACCTGCCGGCCCGGACAGTGGAGACACGGCAAGCGCAGGACCTGGCCCGCAGTTACGGGATCCCTTACATAGAAACGTCTGCCAAAACCAGACAGGTAGGAGGCGGGATAGGTTATCCCATGCCATGGCCAAAGTCCTCCTTGGGCTCCTCTGGCCTGCATTGCTGTCGGGCAAGGGGCTAGGCTGCCCGTCGGCGCTCGGTGCTGGCTGCCCGGCGTGCTCTGCGCCCAGCGCGCCACTGCAGCCAGCGCAGCGGCCGGCGCCTTCCCGGCATGTGCAGAGGCAGCAGCGCTGGCCGCAGCGGGACCGACGCGCAGCCCCGCAGGCAGTCAGCCGGCCGCTGCCAGGACTTGCAGCAGGCTCTGCTGGGGCAGGCTCTGCTGGAGCACCTGCAGAGTCTGCTGGTGGTGCTGGGCAAGTACAGACACGTGGCAGGATCCCCGGGCATCTCCCCAGGCCTCCCCCAGCTGCTGCCTCTGTTTTGGGCAGCACATGCAGTGCACAGACAGACCCACGCACCGCAGAATGTCAGAGGGTGCTCGGCTCTGCGCGTCCTTCGCAGACACGTTGCTGGAAGGGCTTTGCAGCTTAACGGCCTGGCTGCAGCTTGGTAACCTGCACGCTCCGAAGCCTCCAGGCAGTCTTCTGTGGGTGTTTCTAGCTGGCAGGCAAACGCCTCTGTTCTCTGCACTGTCCTTTCTCTCATCCCAGTCAGTGACACTTGGTGTGCCTTTTCCAGGGCGTCGAGGATGCCTTCTACACCCTAGTGCGGGAGATCCGTCAGCACAAGCTGCGCAAGCTGAATCCGCCCGATGAGAGCGGCCCCGGCTGCATGAACTGTAAATGTGTGATATCGTGACTAAGGTGAGCTTGGGAAGCAGGAGACACGGCACACTTTCCACCTGCATGTGTCAACCCTGGAAGCGAGGCGTGCTCCTCGCTGCACCGTGGCAGGCAGGGCTCCCAAAGGGCTCAGACCAAGACACGCGTCACCTCGCTGGCTCCTAACCCGCTTGTGCAAAGTGCATCGTCCTGAAATGCAGGGGCAGATGCACTGCACCCTAAGAGGCATGACTCTAAGTTCCTTAGAAGAGTTTTCTCGCTGGGTGTATCCCCTGGGGCACTGGGGACTGATGCAGTGCTGTGGATTAGCCGTAAGGGGGCTGATTTGCCTGTATAAATAGTGTGTGTCATAGCCAGAAACAGTATTTTTCAGCCCGTGCCCAGCCTTGCTTGTCTGCGTTTGCTCCTCTTCTCTTGGTTCCAGCGGTGGGTTTCCCTTGGTCCTCAGTTTCCCTGTCCTGCTGGGCCGCAGGGAGCGGAGAGCTCCTACCCGCTGCCTGCCTGCGAGCGCGAGGTGGCCCCAGGCCAAATGTCCTCTGCTTTGGTCTGTGTGCTGGAGGAGCAAGTGCGGAACTGAGTCCTTCTGTGGCAGCAGGGCTGAGGGAGGGAACTGAGGGCTGGCAGCGGCTGGGGGCAGAGCAAGAACAGCCCCACTGCCCCTGGCCCCGAGGTGCCTTTCCAATGGGGGAGCCTTCCAAGCACCAGCATGGGCAGCCCTTACCCCTTCATACAGCTGCTGACGTCCGAGAGAAAAAGCCCACGCGAGGCAGAGGGCCCTGCAGGAGGGGCCAGCTGAGGTGGAGGTGGCAGCCGCGGCCTCTCCATCGCTTCTTGAGGCAAAGGCGAGGAGCGCAGCCGGGCTCTCCCCAGGCAGGGATCCCTGGCAGCCTTCGCTTCCTCAGAGGACGTGGGCTGCCTCCCAGCCCTCCGCTGCCGGCGGAGCGCGGGCCGAGACCTGCCCTGGGGCCGGGCCTGGCACGCACCGCGCTGC
The DNA here is from genome assembly GCA_032273925.1 of Rhynchotus rufescens. Lineage (NCBI taxonomy): Eukaryota > Metazoa > Chordata > Aves > Tinamiformes > Tinamidae > Rhynchotus > Rhynchotus rufescens. The sequence continues at coordinate 34,375 of JAVCKT010020814.1, forward strand.
TCAGGGAGCTTCCCAGATGTTTGGATCACGCAGCTGTCCAGGAGCATTTCCTGCGGATGGGGATGGGAGCTGGGGCGCGTTTCCTGCTCTGGCTCGCAGCTGAAGGCACGAGGACAAGCCCAGGCGCTGCCCGAGCTGCTCTTGCCCTCGCGCTGACTGCGCCAGCCTGGCGTCCCGCTCGACACGGCGGGCAGGGAGCCTCCCGCGGAATGGGCGCTGATCCACGTCTTCCCCCTTCTTGTTTCAGCTGACTGGACTGTGACTTGGAGGGGTTTCCGCTGTGCAGAGCGCAAGGAAAGAGGTGAAGCAAAAGAAGAAACAAATGGGTTCAGGGGAGGAGTATGGCTGGAGCGGGAGAGGAAGAGGAGGAGGACGGGGGAGCATGAGCCCCTCCATGGACTATCTCGCATCTCACCCAGGCCTGCAGCAGACGACGTTTTTTTCTTTCCCCATCCCCTCCTCCTTTGGCCTTCTCCCAACCCGGCAACTGTACAAAGCCACAGATCGAATCACAGTAAATTATTGTTTGATGGTCTCAACAAAAGCTCTCGGTGGCTGTGTCCTGCTTCGGAGGTTGCTGCTGCTGGTGCTTTTGTGAGCACCGTCCGAGGGCCATCGGGGGAAGGAGGGCCTGTGTGGCAAGGGAAGAGGCTGCAGTTTGCTGTCTCGGTTGACTGAGATCACGTTGAGAACAGACCAATGGATTTGAGAAAAACCCATCTACAGCCTAGTGGGTAGGGAGCCCACGAAGCGTCGTCTTGGAGACGAGTGAATTTTGAGAAGGTCTTGAGGTGGGTGAGGATTGTCTGTGCCAGGGCTGCTCCTTGCCAGCTGGCCAGAGAGAGGCAATGGAAGTGGCTGCTCTCTGCCCTGGGGGCTTGGTGGCCTCTCTGGAGGGGCCTTAGGAGCTGGAGAGAAGTGTCTGCACGAAGCGAAACCCAGGGCGTGCTCTGATTGCCTTGGGCCCTGTCTGTGCCCTCTCCCACTAATTTTAGTGTCCCACCAGTGTTTTGCATAACAGAAAGCATCCTTGCCTCCTGTGAGTCCTCCCTAACACGCATCTCCTCTGCAAGAGCCCAGCTGAAATGTTTTGCTGGCCCCACGTTCTGGCCAAGTGGAGGTCTGCTACCAGCCTGGCCCGTCCCCATCCCCAGGTGCTTGGCATTAAACATGGTCTGCGTGGGAGGTTGACGAGCTCAGATGTGATGCCTGGAAGATGCATCAGGGAGGGGATCTAGAAGTTGCCTTCACCTGAGTGGGTGCCAGTTTGTTGCTTCCTTGATGTGTCTTCCCTGAGCAGTTTTTCAAGCAGGATAAAGGGAGGGAGGAAACCTCCTTCTCTTTCCGCAGTGCTGTGCTGTAACTTGGGGTGAGAGCAGAACAGAAGCTGGTGCAAATCAATGTGCTCGGCTGCTCTGAACGGCCTCTCAGCCACGGCTCTTCACAGGCACCTTCTTTTCGGTATAACTGCCCCCCAGCGCCTACGTAAGGGCAGAACTGGGCCTTTCTGCTTCCCTCTAGCACCCGGAGCACAGACCCCTGAACGCACGGAGGCCTTGGGGCTTTCCCTGCCTCTCAGCAGCCTGTTACAGTAGGTGAAGCCCCTTCTGTCCCTTCATGGCTCTGCACACAGCGGGAGGGCTCTCTGTGGCTCCACACGGAAACCCAGGTGCTCGGAACCTGTTGGCTAAGCTGGAAGCGTTCACAGTGCTCGGATCCGTGTGGGCAGGAATGTTTCAGAGAGCGGTGAGATCAGTTGGGAAGCCCTCTGGCAGCTCATTGAGAAACTCTCATATTCCTTTCCTGCAGTAACTGCGTGTTTCCCCTTGGGCAGCTCTCCCGCCCCGCTCGCCCCATGGCAGCAGCGCCTGGCCTTGTTGCACCGCTCACAAGTTGCGTTTTGGGGCTGCATCCAGGTGCCCTGTGTGCCCAGGCTGTGGTCAGACCTCCCGTCTCGCAGGCAGCCCTCCCTGCAGGGCCTGGCGCACGGCTGAATCCCAGCCCCGCAGGCCCTGTGGGCCGGGCACTGCCAGCGCAGCGGGAGGAGGCTCCTGCCTGGGAGGGGCAGAGCAGCCAGAGGTGCCGATGCCAGGAGCGGATGCGCGCGGTGCCAGCGGCCTGTGCTGCCGCCGCCGGGGCTCGTCAGCCCTTGCTGCAGGGAGCCACTGCACTGGGAACCTGCTGCTACGTTGCTAGAAGATTCTAGCAATGAGATGTGCTCACAACTACTTCTTGCTAGGTGGATTTCTTCAACCTTGGAATAGCATCAGTGTTACAGTCTCGTTAGAGCAAAGGCAGGTCTGGAGAAGGAATTGCTGGGATTGGAATTAGCTAAGAATTTTTTCCCAGAACACAGGTGTTCAGATGCACATGTTTCAGGAATACCATCACTGGAAGATGAACACATTTTTCAGATGTTGCAAAAGTTGAAAGTTTCTTTATGGACGGGAGCTTGCTACCCACCTGAGTTCTGCTCTTGCAGCACATGCTCAGGTTAGCAGATCACGTTGTTACTGTGAACAGAGCAGCTCAGCTGCACGGCTGGAACCTGTGTAAGTCCAGAGCCAGAGTTTGGCCAGTTCACCTTTTCTGCCTACCAGAGTGCTTAGCTGGGCACAGCAAGGCTGGACTGAACTCGGTGCTGGGATGTGAGTCTCAGCCAGCGTGAGCCTGGTCTCTGCTGAGGCCTCTGGCACCTGGACACTGTGCCCGTTACCTTCTGGAGCTGCATTGCCCACGACGCAGGACTGCCTCCCTGGAACCCCTGCTTATGGGATAGCAGAGCTGAACAAGTCTGGCTCGGCCTGATGTGACTGTGGCGGTCAGGACTGACGTCAAGGTTCTCTACCACATTGTTCAAGTGTCTCGTACCCTATTACAGCGAGGCTGGGGTTTCAGAGATCACAGCTGAGTCAGCTGACAAAGTTGCTTACAAGTCTTTAAAGATGCTGCTTAAGTGCTGGAACAAGTCCCAGGCCTTTTAGCATAAGGGTTTTGGCAGAAGCCCTGCCTTGCAAATCCATAGGGTGCGGGTGCCTGCGGGGCAGACGCGGCCGGGCTCTTGCCGCAGGCGGCAGTGGCGCTGGGGGCAGTTTGCAGGAGGTGGCAGCCCTGGCTCCAGCTGCTGGGAGAGCTGCCAGGAGAGGGACACGGCCGCGGTGCCGGGGCTCACAGAGCCGCGCTTTGGCCGGGCTGCCGGCTGCCCCTCTGCCTTCTTGCTTGCAGTTTGGTTGGGGAAGGCGAGGCCGAAAAGCCTTGCCCTCCACACGTGTCCAGTGCACTGCTGCTAACACACCAGTGTTAGTTTCTATCATTTTCACTTGCGTGGGCAAGTCCCTGCTTGACCTCCCACAGCATCAGGTCCTGATGGCAGCCTCAAGCAGGGGGGGCAGCCTCATTTACCCCCGGCTGCTGCTCTGTGGCCACGAGCGTCCTGGCAGGGGAGCCCGAGGGGCAGCTCCCAACCCTTGCAGAGACGCCGGTTAGTCCTGCGGCCGGAGCCAGCCTGTGCGGTCGCGGTCGCAGCACCAGCACGGGGAGCGCCCGGAGTGGAGCGGCAGCTGGGGCGCACGGGGCCCTCAGGGGAGCGCTCTGGCTGCGCAGCAGGGAGCAGAGCTGCAGCGAGCGGCGGCAGGCAGGCATGGCGGGATCACTGAGCACAGAGTGATGCTGCTCGGGCTGCCCTAGCCAGAGCCGCTCTGCCTCCCCCTCCTTCCTGCAGCTGCATGTTTCCCGAAATGGGAATTTCCTTCCCTTCTCAAAGGGAGGCTCTGGCCGGGGCTGCCGCTACCCAGCTCCGTGGCAGTTCAAAGCTGCTCCGAGCAGCACTTTGCTGAGCGCAGGGCAACAGGGCAGCCGGCAGAGGCAGCCGAAAGGGCGCGTGTGGGCGCGCGGCCGGGCGCGTTGCTGGCAGCGGGCGCAGGATGAGGGGCTCGCTGCTCTTTGGGACACAACCGTCGCTGCAGCCATCATCCTTGGCACCACAGGGCAGCTGTCCCTTACGGGGAACCGCAGTGATGCTGCGTGTGGCACCCCAAACCCAAACGGCCTGGGAACGCTGCACAGCGGGAAGCAGTGGACGTGATAGGTGCTGATCGCAGCAGCTGCTTGAAGTACTTGAGCTGCAGCCGGTGCCACTTGGCACCTGTGGGGCCAGCGACTGGTGTGGGCATCGCTCAGCCCTGACCCGCCGGCAGATCCAGCACCGTCAGTCACCCCAGGGCAGCTGCACCATTTTTTGCATCCTTTGCACCCTCCATCCTGCCACACCTCTTCCCAAGTCCCTCCTTGGTGCAGAGCTGAACTCACAGCCTGAGCTCACTGCAGAAGCCCAAGCGGGGCTGCTGCTGTGTTTCCTTCCCCGCGGGATGCTCCCTAGAGTGGGAGCTCCCTGCAGCCGTCAGATGAGCGGGCCAGGACGGAGGCTTCACAGGGAGAGCAGCAGCTCGCTCTGCCTGCAGGGGCGCTGCCTCTCCGCACGGCTGCACCCAGGAGCCCAGGGTGCTGCTGCTGCTGCCGCGTGGGCACCGCAGCCGGGCAGCCGCTTTAGAGCAGCGTCTCCACCGTGTGCCTGGCGGAAGCACCAGGCTGCAGCCCTGCAGCCGGGGCGCGTTCCCCGCGGCTGCTCCCCGCTGCGGGCAGGGAGCGACTCCTCTGGCCCCTCCGCGCCAAGGGCGGCGGGCGAGCAGCCCCAGCCCAGCTGAGCGCCGAGCTGAGCGCTGCAGGGAGCAGCGGGGACCGCGGCAGTTTTCACTGAGGTAAGAAACCTCCTGGAGCCAGTTTTATGCTAAACTTCTTTAACCAGTCTCATTACAACCATGTAAAACACAGCACGGAATACTATGTACAGTCTGTCTGGATCAGAGTAAAAAGGAACGACGGACTTGGTCTTCCCAGCTTTCTTACAAAAAACAAGGAGGGAGCACAGATGTAAAAATGGTTTTAAGGAGCAATTATAATACATTAGAAAGAGTCATGGAGGAAGCGTTCCCCGCTGTAAACAAGAACAGCAACTAAAAACAAAAGCCAAGGGCAGCAGATCTGTCAAAAGTGCACAGAAGGGACCCAGACCCCTAACGCACAGCCCTGCCACGGGGCTCCCGCCATGGGGCTCAGCCCAGCTGCTCAAAGTGCTCAATCAAAACAAAAAGCAACCTGCAACATTTGTCTTTTGAATTAAACAGGTCGGTCAGCCAGGTAAGAGCTATGTGGGGCTGCAAGGCCAAGGAAGGGACAAGGGGGCAGTTTTCCTGAGTTTGCTTGCAGTAACACTGGCTTTGGCCGTGGGCTTGAGGCCATTTTAAGGAGCTTGGTGCAGAAGTGGAAGGGGCTTTGGCCAGTGCTTGTCCCACTGCCCTGTTCCCCTCTAATTCCTGCTCGACTTCCCTTCCTCGCCCCAGAGGAAAGGCTGAAGCCAGGCTGGCTCCCACCTCTGCTACCGTAGAGGCCTCTCTGGAGCCGCTGGGAGATGGAAAAGGGCACGGAGAGAGGATCTGTGCCCAGAGCCACGGGCTGCTGGCGCATGGGCTCTGTGCAGCACCACATGAGAGGGGGCGGCGGCGCCCAGGCGGGCACAGAGAGCCAAGGGAAGCGGCACCCTGGGAAGCTGCCTGTGCCGCAGCTCCTCAGGGCTCTGGGGGCGCCTTTGCCCGGGGCACTTCCCAACCCTGCAGAACACGGGAGGGCACTGCCCCCGCTGCGCTTTGCCAACAAGTGCCTAACGTGGCAGCTCTTTAAAATTACAGCAAATGCCCCATGAACGTAAACGCTGTAAAACATCCTGGCCACGTCCTGGCTGGGGGGCTGCCAGCCCAAGGAGACTGCAAGGCGGCCAGGAGGGAGGGCGAAGGGGCCGCCCCTGTGGTCGGCGGGCGCTGACCTCGCGCCGAGGCTGCAGCACCCTCTGCGCACCCCACGGCAAGCGTGGGGCTCCAGCCCCAGCAGCTGCCCGGCGCTCTCGGGACCCAGCAGCTGAGGGCAGCTGCCACCTGTGCGAAACCCTGCCCAGGTGCCTTAACACGCGCACGCGTCTCACCCGTACGGGCACTGGAAAAAACACTGAACTGAGAGCAATTTAAGCACCTCTGCCCTCAAGGGGACCTGTGATGTCTCAAAACAAAACACTGAGCATCTTTGCAGCACCACTCCTCCACGCGCATCCCCAGCAGTCACTTGCGACTCCCAGTGGTCCCTGCAAGGCAGCTGGGACCACCCCTGCTCCCAGTGCAGGGCGGGAGGCCAGGCCGGCTCAGCGGCTCCCCCAGGGCTGCGCTGGGGCCTCTATCACAGCAGGGCCACCACGGGAGCGGGGCTCTGGCGGCTCCACCCGGGGGGTGCCAGGGTGCCGCTTTCCAGCCCCATGCCGGCATGAGCATAAAACAGCCAGGGGGCAACCCCGGGAGGTAACGAGGCCTCCAGGGCTCCAGGCAGAGTTTGCATCAGTCAAGGAAAGAAAAGCCAGTTTTGAAGCCACCTCAAAGCCTCAGTGAGCTACTGCCCACGTTCTCCACCAGTGTGGGAGGGCCGGGGGTTGCACACAGGCCCAAAGGTGGCCCCTGCAGCGAGCGCACCCAGGCAGCAGCGAGCACACAGACCGCTCCGCCGGCCAGTGCGCGGAACCTCCCCGGCCTCCTCCCGCCTGGGGCTGCGCGGCAGCAGCGCCATCGCTGCAGCACCCTTGGAAGGGGCTGCCCCGGACCCGCAGATCCAGCCCTTGCAAAGAGAGGCCCTCGCTGCTGCCACCACCGCCGCCTCCCACGCGCAGCGCCTGCTCCCTGCGCAGGACTGCCCGGCTCGGGCTCACAAGCCAAGCGACGCAGCAACCAACCAGCCTCGGCTCTCGCTCCGGGCAGCCGCGCTTCCAAACTTTCCAGGAACAAGCAAAACTAGGAGCACTTTCCAATCTGTCCATAGAAAAGAAGTCACAGATGAACAACACTGCATTTTAGTGCCCCCTGCGCTGGCGGCATCTCCCTGCACAGCCCCGTGTGCCAGGGCCTCCGCGCAGGCCGCAGCGTCGTACTGACACAGGCCCCTGCACGGGCGCCTCCAGCACGGACAGCGCTGCTCCAGCACCCCATTCCTCTGCCTGCCCTCCCCTCTTCCCTGCTAAAACGTCACCGATTTGGGCAACTGTGCCAAGGGACAAGAGTCTGCATTGAAATTACTGTCCGAGTGGGATTTGGTCACCTTGGGTGGCAGGTTTGGCTTGGGACTCAGGGGAGGCCGCAGCACCCTCTGTGCAGTCAGTGATTTCTGGGTGCCCCTGGGGGAGCCCTCGAGGTCCTCTGGGGCAGCAGAGGCGGCGCCCGGGGGGCGACCAGGCTCCGGCAAAGGCAGTGCCATCTGCTTCCTGCTCAGGAGGTCCTGCTCCGTGGCGTGGGCCACGTGCAGCGGGGTCATGGTCTTTACAACGGTGTAGGGGCTGTTCTTGCTCTCCGCGCACAGGGAGGGCAGCAGCTGGGGGCAGCCCCCGGCCGCCAGCGCCGCGTCGCTCCCCGGCAGGACGGGCTCGCTGCCCCCGGGCGCCCTTTGCAGAGCCAACATGCCCAGCGCTGCGGAGCCCTGTCCTCCGGGCACGTCCGCCCCGCGGGCGCTCCCTGGGCCGTTCTGCTGCAGCTTGGCAAGCTCGTCCACAGAGGCAGACTTGAGGCCCACGTGCCTGAGCTCTGCTCTGCTGAGCTGCAGCGCTCGGCCCCGCTTCTCACCGCACAGAGGGGCCGTGTTCTCACGATGCTCGCTGTCCGGGCAGGGGCCGTGCTGCGGCGTGTCGGAGCGCGGCTGCCCCTCATCCAGCAGCGCAGTGGGGAGGGCAGCGAGGGCGCTCTCTTCATGCAAGGGAGCTGCTTGTCGGCCCTCTGGCGAACTGCACGCAGCCGGATCGGGCTGCCCCGCTGAGGGCTCCATGCTGCAAAGCTGCTCGGGTGACGGCAAAAGCTCCCCAGGCGACAGCTCTAGCGAAGAGGCGGTGGTGCTGGAGTCAGGGGGGCTTGGCACGCGTTGGAGAGGAGAGTCCACGGAGCTGGCCGGGGTGGCAAGGGAGGGCGTTTGGCTCGGGGGTGACTCGTGCTCGGCACTGAGGAGGGGCAGCCCCGCTAGAGGCCGCACGCCCGCGGGGCCACGCTCGGGCAGCGGCAGCCGGTGCAGTGCCGGGGACCGGGCTGCTGTGGGAGCAGCGGCCGCGCTCGCCGGTCCTGCCAGGGCCGCTGCGCCGCCTGGCCCTGCCCCCCGGCTGCCCCGCGAGCCTGGGTCCCTGCTCGCACAGGTGCCCTCTCGGCTCGCCCCACAGCTCTGCTCCTCGTTCGCTTCCCGAGCCACAGGCTGCTCTGCTGGGAGCTCTCGGGCAGCTTTCTCGGGCGACGCTGCCTGGCCATCCTCTGAAGGCTGTTCCTCGTCCCGGCTCCTTGCTGGACACAGGGGGCCGTCCGCCGCTTCGGCCGGGTCGCTGCGCTGCACAACAGGAGCCTGCCCCGTCACTGCTGCGCTCGCATCGGCGGCCGTTCCTCCTGGAGGGCTTCTCTTGGGAGAGGGGGGCTGTGCGGCCTCCCTGTCCGCGTGGTGCTCGCCCACGACGCCATTCTGCCCATTGGCCTTCACTGCCATGCAGCTGAGCGAGAGCTCCAGGCCCAGGGGTTTCCGTGGGAATTCCTCAGGCTTTGCTACAGGTGAGGGAGAGGGAAAGAGAGGAAACAAAGCAGGCTAAATGTCACCAAACCCCACGTTACTTCGATTCGCACCAAGCGCTTCAAGAAACTCAAGCAGTTCTGGCCAACCTGGGAGCCCAGGGGGCCTCCAGCACTGACGTCCTGTCCTGCCCATTTCCCTTGCCCACCGTTTGCTAAGTCCCAGACAGTTCCCTCTGCTGCTTTTCTGTGAATTTCTAGTGCCAGGAGAGGAGCCCATGGGGGCTGCATGCCCTGAGGGCAGCCAAGTGCTGCTGAGGGAGCTGAGCCTCAACCTGTACTTAAGGTAACCAAAGCAGTTGAGCTGGTGGCTGCCCACTAGCCTGGCTGACACTGGCATGGTCTCACACACGCAGTGTGGGCCTGTTGCTAACACCTCTCTGTGAGATGAGCTGATCAGGAAACAAAATGCAACAGAAAATGCCACGCAGGGGACAAGGAATACACAGGGCCTTGCTCACTAGAAATACTACCCCCTGCCCTGCCAGCAGGACATATTTTACCACTGAGTTATTTCCTCCTTCGTGCTCTACTTACCTAACTACTAGTAACCTGGGAAGGTAAGAATGAGCCTAGCGTGGTCTAACCCAGTTTGAGGCCCTTTGATTTTCTACCCCTATGAAGACAGAGCCGTGAGCTGCAAGGCAGGACAGAGAGCTGGCAAAGCAGGGACATCACGACACACACTGGCCAGCGCGAAGCGGCAGGGGCAGCAGCGCCCGGGGGCAGCAGTGCCTGGGGGCCGGTCCCGCAGGGTGCCACGCGGCAGCTCCTGCTGCTTCGCTCTGCCTACCTGGCGGCGGGAGGTCGAACTTCATCTTGCGCAGCTCGCCCATGGACACCTGCAGCTGCTCAATCACAGCATCGTCCTCGTACTGCAGAGAAGCGGCAGTCTTCTCCTGCAGGAACTCCCGGAGATCCTCCAGAGGCATCTTCAGCAAGCGCTCTGGGCAGCAGCAGAGAACACAGCAAGGTCAGAAGTGTGACACAGCCGGGTGCTGGGGCTCTTCAGCGCGCAGCACGGGAGCAGGCAGCAGGGCGCGGTGCTGTCTGCAGAGCCAGGCGCTCTGCTGCTGCTGCGTGCAAGTCAGCGCGCCGCGGCGTGAGAGTCTGGGCACGTCTGCATCAATTCTGCTTTTCCATTGGAGTTCCTTGGGGTTGTCTGTCTCTTGCCCTGCTCTCACTGACACTTCTGCACCCCACCAGGAAAGTCCTCTGAGCAGCTGCTTAGCAAGAGTGAGGAGACAAGGTAGCTGCTGGTAGGCGTTTGCAGGCCAGGGGCTGGCCCCACTAGCATGGGGGCTATCTGGAGAAGTTCTCCCTGGTACCTCTAGGAGGAGGAAAAGCTCCATGTGACAGGCGGAACAGCCCGGTGTCTGCTGCTCGCCTGTCACAGAGCCAGGATGTCCTGATGTGCAGGGCCTTGGGGCAGGAAGGGACAAAGCAGCTTCCCCCCTTCTCAAGCAGCTTCCTGGCTCACCTCGAAGGCACGCACATCTCAAGACAGCAACCGCACCACCTAACATTATGTAAGGAGAACATGTTTGGGGCATTTCACAAGTATTTCAGCACCTCTGAACTGGGGCCATCATAGGTGCAGCGGGTCCCCAGCACCTCCAGTGCTGGAGCAGCGGTGCCAGCTGCTCCAGTGCCAGAGCAGCGCTAAGCCCAGCTACCTAAATGCACCGCCCAGCCTTTGGATGGCAGCACAGCCCCAAGCTAACACCAAGAGCCTCTGGAGCTGTGGCCACGTGGCAGCTCACCCATTCCGCAGCCAGGAGGGCTCTCCCGCCCTCCCGGGTGCCGCCCCCATGGCATGGGGCAGGCGGGCAGTCCTGCCGGGGCCTTACTTTTGTGCAGCTTGAGTATCGTGTAAGCCATGGCCGTCAGGACCCGCTCTCCTTCCAGGATGTAGATGTCCCAGAGCCGCAGAGTGAGAGTGAAGGGTGTCTGCAGTGAACAAACAAGCCCAGCTCATCAGACAGCTCAGAGACTTCCTCCCAGCGCGACTCTACTTGCACTGACTCGTGTGGTGACACACACAGCCGTCAGTGGCATCAATTCACCCACTTGCACTGAAACACCCAGCAGAGCAAGGCACTTGCTTGCTGACCTGCATTCATCTAGAATCATTATCCAAAACTACAGAGCCACTCACTTCCCAGGGAAATGGCAGCTCCCAAAACCAGAGGTTAATCTGGATCCTCCTGTGACATTCAAGTTCAAATTTAGGATGCTCGGCTTCTCCAGAGTCTGGCACAACTGACCACGACAGCTCATTTACTGTAGATTACAGCTGTTTTAAGAGTTTTGCATTTTAAGCAGCTTCTGTCCAAGGAACACAAAGCTCTGTACGAAAGCAATCAATTCCCTCCTGAAAGCCAGAGCTTATCCTCTGGCTTACAAAGATATAGGGAAGAGACTGTGGACATACAGATGTAATAGATGTTACCAAATCCAGATCTTTATGCGAGTGCAAGGCTGCCCCTAAAAGTAAGGGAGCATTAGCTCAGCACTGCCAAGTTACCTCTGGACAAATCAGCGTAATTTTCTCATGCTTTCATGGGTCTCCAGTGCACAGGCTGCTCATTTGTGTGCAACTGCTGTAGTGCAATTTGTTCAGGTTTCTGCCTCAAGCTCCTCTCCTCCATACGTGTTTCCAGAGCCAAAGTGAGGTTCATTGCCTCTGCAAGCTCGCAGCAGTGCCAGCGGGCAAGAGAAAAAACTTTTCCAATTCAGAAGATTAGACTCTTGCTCTGCCTTCTCCCAGCTATTATTTATAGTGCGCAGTCAAAGTTTGGCTGTCATCAGCCTTGAGTGGCATGCAGTTATTTTTAGCTTCTCCCTTGTTAAAATTTCTGCCTCATGTAAATATGCCTAATATCCCACCTCATAAGTATTAGTATCTTCTTAAAACTAAGACTCCTTCCTCAAACTATCTCAATGTAAGATAAGCAGAATTCACCGCACACGCAGGTGGCAGAGCAGAAAATAACTGACAAACAGCACTCACCCGGTCGATGAAACACTGCAGGAACCATTTGGTCGTGTAAATCCCCGTAGTCATCTGTTCCTTGTCCTAGGAGACAGCAGAGACACGTGCCTCAACAGACAGGCTGCTGGAGGGGTTTGGGGTCGGGGAGGGGGGTTGGTTGGTTGGTTTATTAATGTTGGGTTCTGGGTCTGGAGGCTCTTTTCGGCTCTTTGCATCACTGCCTAACCCCAGCATGGTCCCTGCTTTAAACACCATCCCTGAAGGCCAAGGTAGGCCCTTTTGCCAAGACATTCGCTGGACTCGGGAGTGGACTCGCTGTGGGCCCAATTTCAGCCGCTTCAGACCTTCAGGGAGGAATTTCCATCAAACGGTTTACGGGGCTAACTTCTACTCCAGGAATTTGCAAAAACCTTCCAGGAGCCAAAAACCATGTACTCCTTAGCAATTAATGTTTCTGTTTCCATAGCAATCTCCATTCAAGCCTCCAAGAGCTCCACAAAAATAACTCACAACTAAGCTGCCTACCCGTAAACCTGCAGCTGTCCCTGTGCGCGAGGCCCATCTCGCTCCCCTGCCCCGTTCACACACACCGGCCTCCTGGCAAGGAATCGCCCCGACACCCCCTGCACCCCCCGGCTCTGCCTCTCCTGGTGACGAGGACCTGGGCACCCACCCAGGCAGAGCCACCCTCGTGCCAGGGGGTGACCCCAGCCTTCCAAGTGCGTGCTCCAGGACAGCCAGCTCCAACAGTGCCTCCGAGCGGCACCATCCGCTGGGATCGCTCCGGAGAGCACAGCCAGCACAGCACAGACCCAGATCCCCTTCCCACACCCTGGGAAAGGAAATGGATGCCTGATTTTACAGGGAGCACCTGCTGCTCTCCAGCAGGGGAAACACACATATTGGTACCTCCTAACTCCTAGACTCTCTTAATGAAGGGATTTTTTTTCTTGTTGCCTGGGATTTGAGTTACTCCCTGCTCCTTTTCCCCCTTAAGTGGCTGTAATTAAGCAAGAGGCTGTCCTGGCTCTGTTCTACTTGCACAGGCAGGGCTGGCTCCTTCGCAGCACTGGCAGCAGCCATTTCAGCTGGTGGCCACATGAACAGCTTGGCCTGGAGCCCTGCCAGGGAGCCCCCAGGAGCACAAGGCACCTTCAGGAGAGTCTGGCCCTCAACACCAAATGTCTAAAGCAAATGCAAGGAGGGAAGAGGAGGGAAAAAACAAGCTGGGTAGGGGAGCAGGTGTTACAAAAGAGCTGCCTCGCTGTTTGTCTGCAGCTGATGTTCCTGCAGCTGCTCTCCCAGCCGACAAGCCGGTTCCCACCACCTGCCAAGGAGGGCAACAACTGGCCGCGTGGAGCCAGCTGAGCCAGGCGACAGCCCGGCACGTCTCCCACTCCTGCTCCCGGCCCTGCAGCAGAGCCGGCCAGGGCGGTGGGAAATGCAAACCCAGGGCTGGCCATCATTCAGGAAAGGCTGGAGAGCTGCCAGCATCACCCCTTGCGTTTCATGACCAGGCTAAGAATATAGCAGGGCTCCACTGCTGAATGAAATAGCTCCTCTTCTCGCAGTCTTTATAAATCTTCCTGCCTGGCTATTTTAAGGAAGCCTGCACTACTATGTGTATCACACACTGAACAAATGACAGCCATTCACTGCCACAACGTTCACAGATGAGCCACTTATTAAGATATTTGCCTCTCTGCAGTTCAAATGGTTGCAGGTGATTAGGAATGGGCTTAGCAGAACATTACACTGATTGCTTTAACACTAAAATGTGACATTAGCGTGAAAGATTGATAGCAAAGAATTACCATGTGCTTCTTCAACTTTGGAAACAGTTTGCTTAAAATCTGCTCGTGATGAGCTTGAAATCTCTGCAGCTTTGGGAAGCCAGGAATGAAAAAACCTTAACAAGAAGAGAAACAGAAGAAAACAATGAGAAAACCAGTCAGAGGGGCAGCTTGATTTTCAAGCAACATCACTGCCTGCGTCACCTACTAAAGTCAGGGGGAACTTCAGGGAAGGAGTATCTTGCAACCACCACACAATTTAAGCTCTGTGTGCACCTCTTCTGCTCTCATTACTTTATTTGGGCTACATGAAGCACCTGCACAAACCACCCCACTGAAGTATCCAGACTGAAGCATCTAAACCCGCCCCTGTAGTAGAGGGGAGAGACTCGTGCACTTCCCATCACCTGCCCCTCTGAGGCCAGACTCGGGGCTGGCTGTTAAACACCCCACAGCTGCTGGGTCGGGCACTTTCTCTGCCTGGCAATATGCTACTGCCTCCCATCTCGACCAGGCTGGGCTCTTACATCCCTACATCCCAACACATCCCCCCCAAAAGCAGGGCTTTAGCAGCGAGTACAAAGTAAGATTAGAAGTGGAGCACGCTGGATTAGGACTCCACCACAAAGGCCATCTCAAAATGGCAGATTATAAAGCCTCATCCTCCGTTTATAAAATAATCTGTGTGCACATATTGCTTTGAACCACAAATAAGAGGAAAGGACCTTTAATGTGGTTAAAGTAAAATAATATATCACATTTTGTAGCCATACAACTTAATAAACATAATAGGGAATGTAGCTCATAGCATGTTCAAAACAGAGCATTACATGGTGCTCTTGGATATACTTGTGTTAGACTTCTTAAAAACTCATAACCTTGAACTAATTGATTGCCAAGGGCAAGGCGCTCGGAAGGGAAGCTATCACCTCAGTAGAAGTGTTAATTACTTCGCATTAAAGCTCAGCAAAGATGAAGCACATTTCTCTGCGAGGCACCTGTCAGCATCCAAGCAGGAGGCTCGGCTCGGTACGTAGCTTGCTTTGGCGTGTAATTAAACCTTACCTGCTTTCAACCAGCACGCAGCAGCCACAGGGAAAGCAAGGCCCTGCTGACCAAATAAAGAGCGACCTGCAGCCTTCTCCCAGCAAGCGCCCGCGGGCAGCAGCTTCGCCCCGCGCTCCCCTCCCCGGCCTTACCATGCATGGCGTGCCGCTGGTCGGTTAGCAGCTGCGCCAGGGCCCAAAACGCGTCCTCTTCGTTCAAATACATCAGCAGGATGGCTGCGATCTGGCTCATGCCTTGGCAGTAGCTCACCTCCTGCAAGAACCGAGAGGGGCCCTGTGCTCAGGCGCGCAGCGGCAGCCGGCCAGGCTTCGCTCCGGGCCAGGCTCCAGGAGCCCTGCGATGCTGTGGCTTGCAACAGACACGCGTGGGGCGCAGGAAAGGCCCGTGGGGCGAAGCAGCAGAATTCCCCAGGGGGGTCCCCAGAGCCAGGGCTGCCAGAAGCAGCTGAAGCTGCCTGGGCCTCCCTGTCCTGTTTCAAGCTGCCACTTATTTATTTATTACTGTCCCCAAGTTTATAGCTCCCATGGGGTGAATACATGAGTGAAGATACTATGTTCTACAGTGCCCCAGTCGCAAAGCTTTAAAATCTCTGGGCACCATCACAGGATGGGTAAAGCCACTACACGAGCTTCTCCCTCTTCTCCCCAGTCTAAGGAGGGCACCTGGTTCCTGCTGACCTCAGTGGGAGCCGA
This sequence comes from Rhynchotus rufescens, assembly GCA_032273925.1. Lineage (NCBI taxonomy): Eukaryota > Metazoa > Chordata > Aves > Tinamiformes > Tinamidae > Rhynchotus > Rhynchotus rufescens. Next base: position 49,604 of record JAVCKT010020814.1, read on the forward strand.
GCTCTTACTGAGGCCTCTAAAATCTTGCCCAAGTTTGACTATTGGTTGAAGAGCACCATCAAGATGCTCATAACAGACTTTAACAGTCCCAGATCTCAGGGAAGGCTCATTGCACACACTGGGAGGCTTTACATGAAGCCAGAGCCTCCCTGGGGATCCCATCCCGGTTTGGCCTTTCAACTATAACAGCTAAACTGGGATCCTGGACCCAGCTGCAGAGCTCTGCTTCACCTCCCATGGGTCCCAGCCCACCCCTGGGGCTGGGTGATTCACACCATGAGGCCCCTCTGAGCCAGCCCCACCAGCACAGCTTGAACCTGCAGGGTGGCCACAAATAAATGCAGATCTGAGCTGCAAAAAGCCAATTCCCAAGTAGCGCCTGCAGCTATTTCAAGGAAAACTGGTTGGGATGATAAACAGCATGTGGCTCTGATGCTATTTTGGATTCTCTTAGCCATGCAAGCAGTGAAGTAATTACAAAAATAATCATCTGCTAAGCCCTTGTGTCTGAGGCAAGAGGAAAGGTCTGTCTCTGGCTGCCACCCTGGGCAGTCTGCACCTTCTGAGGTAACCGTCCCCTTCTGGCAGGGCCTGCAGCTAATTTAAGCCTATTCTGCCTGTATCCATAGCTAAAAACGATTGGTTCACTGCAACAAAATAGCATTTTCAGCAACAAGGATGCAATTCAAAACGAGATGTATAGCCAAGTTCTTTGACTAGGAGGCTGGTCTGTCAGGGAAGTCAAAGAGCAAATTCTTGTCCCATGCTGATGCTCATCCAAATCAAATCGCAAGATGCTGTTTGCCAGCGAGAAAAACGAAGGAGGGAATGAAACAGTGTGAAGAATGCAGCACTTATTCTGCCTGCAAATAGGTCCTATTGCAGCTCTCTCTACAAAGTCGCGCTCAGAGTCAAACTGGAATCACCAGTGGCTCCACGGGGAAGGTAAACAGTGACTAGAGGTTAAATACAACAGCCGAGATTCGCTTTAATCAGCCTAACTTCCTACTTACGGTGTTATAAACCGAGTACGCTGACAGCACGTGGAACAGCGCCTGTTGCCTAGGGACAAAGGAGGACAAGAAAACACTTAAGTGTAAGGTCTGAGGCTTTGCATGCACACAAACACATACACATGGAGCAAGAGCTTTAAAAATAACCAGACGTACATCTTCTAGGTGCTCCCCATGAAAGGAACTTTGCACAGACAAGCACACAGCTGCCAGCTCCTCTGCAGGTAGCTGGGACGGGCCTGCTGCCTCCAGTGGGGCTGCCCCTGCAGCTCCACACAGAGGGGCTGGCCCAGGCTGCTGCATCAGCACGTCGTCCAGGAGGGAGATGTGCACATCCTCACAGGCACCCACACATGCCCTTTTCAACACACTTGCTCTTCAGGTTAGGCTTGGTGGAGATTTTATTGTCTTTTAGAGACTTGCAGCAGCCCAGATATTAAGTGTTACAAATCCCAGGGGTAAAATTTTACCACCATTATTTATCAAGTTTCTCCTTTCTCCCTTCACCCCCTGCTAAAGGAACCATGATTGTATGTATGATAATATATGATAAATATGGTATAGATAGGCAGTGCAGATATCCCTGTGTGGTATGTTCCTGTGTGGGCATCAGTCCTAGCTGTTTAGGGAAACCATACTGCATCTCACCCAATTTTTCCCAAACTTCTTTAAACTCATCCATTTCAGAGACCATGAAGGCTGCAGCTCGCCCAGGCCTTGGCCCCGGTCCCTGCCTTCCCACACAAGCCTCAGCTCTGAGGCTGGTCCCGTTTGGGCCCCTCCAAGGAGCAAGCAGGGAGATAAACCCATGAAACCTGTAACCTCAGTCTGAAGCCCTGCTTGCTCCCAGCACCAGTCCAAGCCACCCCTGTGCTCCAGGACATGCTGGGTGGCACAGGGATGGCCCAAGTTGGGCAGTGGGAGATCATGGAGCTCAGGTGACTTGTACCAGTCCCCGCCCTGGACAGGGGACGTGCAGCGCAAGCAGCACCACACCAAAGGCCACACTCACTTCACTCCGTAACGATCCCGAAACATGATGTGGTTTCGGAAGGTGCGGTTCACATCCAGATCGATCTGCTTGATTTCTGATGAGAAGCTCTTCGCCTGTTCCTTCATTTTCTGGAGGGGACAGAGGGGTGAACAAAAGGAAAAGGTCAGACATCCGTCCTCCAAGCCTATGCTCCTGGCCACACAGCCCGCTCAGAAGCAAAGGCCTCTTGCAACAGGGCAAGGGGGAGCCTTTCAGCCCGCGACAGCCGCCGCACGCACCTTTTGCGGCGATGTCCTTGACATTCGGACACAGCCACTTCGCAGGGAGCCAGGGCAGCTTGGAGGTACCTGTCTCCCCCTCAGCCCTCTGCTCTGTTCCTTGCCTTAACGCGCAGAGCTGGGCTTGGCCAGGCATGGACTATCCACGTGAATTCTACTGAAGCATCAGCGCTTTAAGGTAATCTATGCCAGCGACAAGCCCAGAGCCCCAGAACCGAGGCTGGCAGCAGAGGTGCCACACAAGAGCCCTTGCAGTGCCGGAAGCCCCCGGCGAGCGCGGCTGCCCCACGCTCTGCTCCGGCTCCTCGCGGCTCTCGGCCACGCAGCAGGAAGCCGGGAAGGCCTCGCTCGAGCGGTGCCGAGCAGAGGCCCTGCCTCCTGCAGCCCCGTGCCCGCAGCGAGCCGGGCGGGCACCGTGAGGAGAGGGAGAGCTAATTGCCGGTGGCAGGAGGCACCCAGGGGGAGCAGGATTAGGAGGAGCTCTTAGGGATTTGAGCCCAGAAAAGCCCTTCAACCCTGAAGCTGCCCTTCCTTGCGGGTCCCCCGGCGCTCGGAGAAGCTGCCTGCGGCAGGGGCTCCTTGCGACGCTCTCCCCGCACAGCTCAGCCTCCAGGCAGACAGCGACACCGAAACCCGCCCGCCCGCAGAGCACGGGGCGCCTGGCCCACTGCGAGCCCCGCTCACCACCAAAGGCTCCCGAGTGCCCTGCGCCCTGCAAAGGCCTCTCCTCCTGCCCTGTCCCCATTCCCACTCCCTCGCGATGGCTTCGTGCAGCCGTCAGCCGGGATGTGCTGGCTCCAGCTCCATCCTGCACCACCGCCCTGCCCTGGAGCTCTGGCTGTGCTGGCACAGACCTGTGCCCCACGGCACCAAGGCTGCGCCAACGGGAGCTGGCCAAGGATAAACCGCAATGGGAGGCGGGAGAGGAGCCGAGCTCTCGGCCAGGCAGGTCCACAGCTGCACAGGGAAAAAGGCAGCGCAGAGCCAGCCAGGTGCTTCAAGTGAAACCGCCTAGGTTGCAATAAAGCCCAACAGCCCCTATCTTGTGAACATGCATTCAGTGCACATGGCAGAATATTTTTAGTTCACGCTAGAGAATCCTCAAAACCACTCACAGCATTTAGTGCTCTGATAAGAAGCATCAGGCATCAGACTTTGTTCCTGTCCACAGAGAAAAATCACATAAACTGATGAAGAGAGACTTTCAAGGTAAAAGAAAAATCATACCTGCCATTTCAAGGCAAGCTTTCAGCACTGCTGGAACAGCCAGCTTCCTGCTGCACACCTCAGCAGTAAGACGGGACGCTCCGCAAGTAGAAATCCCTGCACAAGTTCTCAGGAACTCAGCTCCATCCCTCCTTTAACTGGATTTCTTGGCTAAAGACCCTGTTTTTCTGCTTTAAATCTTCTGATTTTTTCTGTGGTTTGTGATAAAACTCTAAGCCACAAGCAGAGCCTGGAGGAAGCTGCTTTTAGTGAAAGGCCTAGTGAACTCGGGCTTTATGGTACCTCACTTGCACATACTCAAAATCATCCCAGGCAGCTCTGCAAAAAGCAGCCGATGTCTTTACAGCTGAACTTTTCCTTTTTCTCTCTGAAGATGCAGTGACACCTGAAATATCTTGCTAGCAACTTCCAGTAGGATACGTGGCATTAAATGTGTCAGGGAAAACAGGTGGCCTGGATTCCGGCCTAACATATCCATGGGTAAAGACTTTATCCCCTTTCCATTTTCAGCCTTCACTAATGTGAAGCTTTCACTGCTCCAAGGTCACAGCCACTCATTGGGAGCTCAGATGCTAGGACAGAAACACCGGCATCCGTCCTGGGTCCGACCCACCTCGGCAAGCCGCAATCCCGCCCGGCAGCCGGGGCTTTGCCGGCAAGGCCTCGTACCTCGTACTTCCCTTCGTTCTCTTTCTTCATCTTCTCGACGTCCAGCAGCAGCGACCAGACCTGGCCTCGCACCTGGAGCGGGATCCCCTTGTACACGCGCCGGTGCATCTGCAAGGAGACAGGCATGCAGCGTGAGCGGCCCGGCTCCAAAGCCGGAGCTGAACCGCTGCCCTGGCTCTCCCCTTGGATGAAGGGGCAGTCTGCAGGGCACCCCCCAAGCAAGGAGCGGGGCAGGAAGAAAACCTGCCCGCATCCCCTCCCACATCCATGTGCTCACTCCAAACATTTCACAGATGCTTCCTTTTTTCCCCCCTTTCAGGAGGCCCTCTCCACTAAAGAGACCATTAAATTACAATGGGGAAAAAAAAAAGAAAAAAAAAAAAAGGCTTTTGTTTCAACCCTTGACTTCTCCCATTCAAATAACTTCAAATAAAGACTCTTATTTCTGAACATTTTCCACCCATTCATTCTTCTCGCCCTTGAAGTGCCTCCCAGCCCCACCACAGTGCCCCCAGCAGCTCCCGGAGGCTCGCAGGCTCCCCAGGCCGTGGGTTTGCCCCACACTGTCCAAAAGCGAGGCTGTGGGTTTGCCCCACATCGCCCAGGCCCTGCGGGGCCAGCCGAGGCCATTCCGCTCCGGATGGGACAGGGGAGGCCAGGCAAGCTCCGTGCCGGCGCGGGGAGGCGGGAGCCCTGGTCGCAGCCCCGGGTGGCACCTGCAGCCGGGCTGCGCTGGGAAGGGCCCTGGGGCAAAGTGTTGGCAAAAAGTTTCCCACGCGCTGGCGTGGCTGCTGTGGTGTTTGCTCTCGGGCTGAATCACCCAAGGAAAACTCGATTTAAATCAGCCCCTAAGAACCGTCAGGAGAAGAGATACAACAAGACGAGATGAACTATTTTGCCCAGGCTGTAATGAGGAGGCGCCAAGGAAAGCCCGCGCCTCCGGCAGCTGCCTGGGATACGGCAAAGCGACAGCCAAGGAGAGATGAAGAAACTGGAAGATGCTTCAATTCAGTTAAAATTATTTCCTGATTTGTCAGCTTCCAAGGCGCTACGCGAGACTGACTGACAGTTGCCAGGGTAGGACACGACGATGCTGGAGTGCCTGGGAAGCAAAGGGCTTTGTTTGGAGCCCTCGGGCTGCTCCAGCACACACAGCCCCGCCAGCAGAGCAGGCGTCGCTGCCGCTACCCGATACGGGAGGGAGGGCAGCAGGAACAGGGCAGTTACAAAACATGTGGAGAGCAAAGCACGCTAAGAAGCCCCTCTTATTTATCCACAGCCTTTCCTCCTCCCACCGCCTCCAGGAGCGAGAGCGATGAAACCCCAGAGCTGCGTGAGTCATCAGGAGCAGAAATGAGCAATTCTCCTTCTGTGTGATACTTGAAGGAAAACAGGGAAGTTATCACTAAGAGCAGCGATTACACTGGGATGAGATGAGCATGGGAAGGCAGCAGGTGAGAGCTTCAGCTCAGAGCAGCTTCCTGCTTCATGTGAAATATGAACAAAACCCAAGGTCGCCCTCTTTTCTCCCTATTGAACAGATGAGCACTTAGAAGTCTAGCTGCTCCTAGAACAGGGCAGCTCCCTGCCCCAAGCAGACAGTGGCAAAGTTCAAGCAGGGAGGAAGAGCAAATATCGTCCCATGTCACAGAAACTGAAAGCTCTATGGTCGAAGGCCACACTACAGCCAAACACTGAACTAACAGCATTTCAGAACTGGTCCAGGTTTGGCCACAGGGCCATCTTGCCCTTCCAGGCTTTAACGAGACATAAAGCTTGCAACAGAGATAGGTCAGCATTCCTACCTTCCCTTCACCATATACTTTATAGAAATAAAGAGATAGGAGGGGGAAACCTATCAAAGCAGACTCAGGCTTTATCTTCCTGTTTACATTTGAGACTTCCTCCAAAAAGCACCCAACCAAGTGCCCAGGCCTTCCAGCTCCCATCCCCAAGGGAACTTCCCGCTCCACCTCCTTTTCGCACCAAAATGGGGCTGGGGGACGACGTGAGCACCCCGCACAGGCGCCTGCGCGGCAGAGGGGAGCCCTGCAGCTCTAAGAGGGGGGCAAATAGAGCCCTGCGGCTGCTGCAGCACAGGCCAACAGCTGGAGTTGGCCCAGGAGAGAGGAAAACGCTACCTGCTCCTCCTCGTTCCCGCATCATTAGTGAGGAGACCAGGAAGGACCTTGCATGGAAACCCCAGAGCGTGCCAAGGGCGAGGAAGGGATCACACTGCTTCCAGAGCACATCCTTTCCCTGGTGGAAGTGAGCAAGCTGGGATGGGACATACACACCAGTCTAAGCACATCCATGCTGTGAACTGCACCCATCTCACTTATCACCCATTTCTACTAAAACGCTGCCCTATATTGCTGCAAGAAGTGTTGAGAACAGGCAGGGAGACAGGCCTGGCACGGTGACAAGCGCGAGCAGCCCCAGGGCGCTGCTTTGATTCCAGCAACCTTACTTGTTGCTCATCCCAAAACAGCTTGTGTTAGGTATAATTTTAGGTGCAACCAGGCCAGCCTCAGCCAGAGACTACGCGAGGCAAATCCTCCAAGGGGTTTCCAGCCTGATCTCACTGACCAGCAGCACTTTGGGATTCATCCTCTAAGCTCTGCACTCCTCAGGTAGGGAGTGCTCAGCAAAAACTGTTGCATGGGGCCACATGGGAGCAGCCACAAACAAAGCCTGTTACCTTTAAGATTGCTACAGCCAGACAGCATACGCACTGCTTCCCAGATCCTGTAAGCACTTCCCATGTATAGAAAAAAACAGAGGGAAAAAAGATATGCCTCAGGCTGAGAGGCACGAGGCAGCAGCAAAGGGAGAGCTCCCGGGATGGCTACTGGGCAGCACAGAGTCAAGGGCAGAGTGGGGAGGAAGGAGGAATCCAACCTACCGCTGCCCTGCTCCTCCCTGCTGGGATCCTGACCCGGTTTCACCCCCTTCAAAGCCTGGAAACGGCCTAAGCTTGGGGGTTCACACAGCGAGATTTCTTACTTCCTGTAATAAACTGCAGTCTCACAATGAGCATCAAGGGAAAGCTCCTGTTTTCAGTAAGATTTCAAGCAGCCACCCTAGCCTTTACTCGAACAGTAACTGGTGTCTCTTGACACTCAGGGTTGTTGCACACCACTGTAATGCTGAAAAAGAACCTCAAAGTGCAATGCAGATGACGGTCTGCTGCTCAGAGGGAGCAACACCAACAGATCTGTGTTTTATAAAACACAATCCACCAGCCTGTTGCATCTAGCTTAACTAAAGCCAAGCAAACAACCCTCTGTAGATGGTCCTGCCCTCCCACAGCGGCGGCAGCCTGGCCGCTCCAACGCGTAGCGCGCTGGGCAGTGCCAGGGGCACCGGCCTCCCAGGAGCTCCCCTGGGCACCGGCCAGGCGGGACCGCAGTCAAAGCTCCGCTCCCGGGTCACCAGTCTGCGCCCCTGCCCACGCACCCCCGGGCACCGGCCAGGCGGGACCACAGCCAAAGCTCCGCTCCCGGGTCACCAGTCTGCGCCCCTGCCCACGCACCGGCCGCGCAGCACGTCATGGGGCTCCTGCCCCCTTCCCTGGCACACAGCAAGGGCACAAAGCCCGTTCTGTGCCGAGGAGCTATGAGCCTCTCACGGGTTGCCAGAAATACTAACATCATTTATTCCCTTGCGAGAGCTCTGTGATTTGGTGACATAAGAGCCCTCTGCACTGCTTGCTGGGGAAGAGCCTGCCTAGCACCTCCCAGCCCCCGAGGCAGTGGCCAGTTTGCAACTTCATTATTGGGGTGACAGGGAGCAAAGGAAGGGGAGAAAACCTGCAAGAGCCCAACTGCCAAATCCCCAAAGTAGTGCCTGTGCCACAGGACCTGAGGGACATCAACCGTTCATTACACAACTCAGATGTGCTTAAAAACCTGAAGGAAATCCCTAAACTCGTCTGGAATTTGGCATTTGATCCATGGGACCACCGACCAATTAGTGCTACTTCTAATTAGAGAAGGCAAGGCCACTGGAGAGTCCCTGTTTTTGACTGCAGAATAGCACTGATGAACTAAATAATTAGAAAGAGTCTCAAGTGAGCATGAGAACACGTGAACATGAGGATTAGGGAGTTCAAGCCTGTCTCGAGGCCCAATTCCTACCGCAAGGCAAGGGAAGCGTTATTACCAATGCCAGGTGAGGGCCATGATGCGGGCAGGCTCGGCACCGCCGCGGTGCCGGGGCGCGCAGGCCAGGGGCCGCTCTGCCCCACGGCGCTCGCGTGGCCACTAAGCTCCCTCCGGG
>JAVCKT010020816.1:0-17517 GCA_032273925.1 Rhynchotus rufescens
TTGGCTATGTAGTTTATCTCAAAGCTGAGAATAAATACAGTGTCTGTTGCTAAATGCATGTCAAATAATGAATATTCTATACCTACAATTTGTTAAAAAAATATATAGCATAACAAGAGCTGTGTTTGTGTAAAAGAAATATTTCTCTATATTAAATATACTTAATTTTACACAAACACGTTCTTTACTGAAAAATTTTCTGTTTGTTTTAACTGCCCCAGTTGCATATAATTTACCCAGATCTTAACACTGTTAATAATTATACCTGAGCTTTTCAACTCATTAAGCCTGTTTACATTTATTACCTCAGTCACAAAATGGTTCTCAACCAGGTACTTTTCCCTCTCAGCTTGTGTATGCATTTCTCAATTTATAACGAAGGCAAGAAGGTAGTTATTTTAATTACGTGTGTTGACCCTGTGCTTTGATTTATGCAGACTCTTTTTTTTTAATTGCTTTTTACTGTTTGGAGAGAATTACTAACTGTGCAGTTGGAGTCACAGCAGCAATTTTCTCTCCCATACATTCCTACTTCAACCAGCAGATGGAGCCATGCAACCACAAACCACTTATCCATCAATCCCTGGTACACTTGCCAGGGATATAAGAGTGCCTATTACCTTGTATTCCTGAACCATTCCGTTCCGGTTATCCTCTGGGGGTGGCTGCCAGGTGACCACAATTGCAGTCCCGTTCCCGTCATTTTTTGTGACTGAAACACTTTGTGGTGGAGCACTAGGAGCTGTTCAGGAGGGAAAAATCAAAAGGTTAAGTTTGTCAAGAGCAGCGGCCACCCTTTTGAAGGTGATGCCGGCTCTGGAGTACACGTGCTCTGTTTTGGGCTGTATAACTGCATTTTTTTTTTAACTCTGGCCCCGTCATTAAGTGCAATGCTTGTCCATGAGTGAATATGATGCACAAGGAAGAGATGTGAACCCACAGCCGGGCCCTGAGTTCTGCTGTGCTCTTGCTATTATAGACTGGAAAAGTCAGTCAGGTCACAAGATTTGCCCAAACTCAGATGCCCTTTACCTGAATGCCAGAATTTCCAAGCAAAGAACTCCTCATTGGTCTTAAATCAGCTCGCCCAGGAACCACAGGCTTGAAAAGTACAGCCTGTAAGTTGACCCTGGTGGAATGCTAAGCCTCAGTCGCTCTACTATGCAAGTAATATTAAATAACCAAGGCTGACTAAAATCAAGGCAAAATGCAATATTATTAACATTCTTTTTTTTTAATTTTAAACCATCTTGCTAAAACTAGATGCTTAAATGATGCTTAGGATGAACACATTTAAACACACTATTAGAAGCACACGCAGGGCTAATTTAAGCTCGAGCTAAAGAGGATGTCTATTGGGGAGGGAGAGAGCTGGGAAAAGGTATCACATCCCAACAGATGCACTGAAATCCCTGCTCAGAGGCCCTGGCCATCTCGCATACCTATTATGCCTGAGCTACCAGAAAAGCCACGACAAAAGGAATGGCTTTATGAACCTTCCCTTTTTAGCACATGTATGAGATGGAAATACATAATTTAGCCCACTCTGTCTGCTTCCCTCATTCATCTTTTCATTTTGAACTAGCGATTGATCCAGATATAAAAGCGTTTTTTTGTAAAAAAAAAAAAAATGTGGTTTCCATTCCCCCAGCTACAGCACTTTGATGATTTCTGTGGTGTCTGCTATCTACTCAAGATAGTGATTAGTAAGTGTCTGAATCTGACAGAAGTCACTTGTGACCAGACCATGAACTCAGTGGGGAGGAGCGCACGCAACGCCGAAGATAAAAAGCACATTTCCCATTGTGTGCTAGATAGGGAGGGGGGTTGAACATCCCTCTCTCTCTCCGTCTCTCGTGCCTCCTTCTGAATATTTACTCCTGTGTCACCAAACAAGTCACATAATGATCCGCCCAACGCAGAGTCTCCTCCGCCGCAGAGCGTTGCTCCCCTGCAGCCCCCACTTCAAACGAAATCAAACAGCGAACAGATCAGAGCAAAACAGGCCGGGATACTACTTCAAACAGGCGAGATGAAGACAGCCTTGCTCCTACTTGCCTTCTTCGAGGGTTTTGGCAAATTTCACTTCACTGTCTGCTCCTTGAAACTCGTTGAAAAATGGGCGGGCCTTGATTTCATAGTTAACACCTTTCTTCAGCTCTGGAATGATAGCACTGTTTTTGGTTGGAGTCCTCACTTCAAAAATTAGCCATTCTGATTCTCCATAGGATGCTGGCGTAGGCCGGTACAGAATTTTATATCCCTGAATATACTGTGATTGCTGGTCCACCTGGCAAAACAGCAGAAGCGCGCGTTAGGACACAAAACAAATTGTTTAATAAACGTAAACTGTGCATGCTCTCTGGCACATTACGCATGGCCCTCTATTTTATTTTATTCCAAGTAAACACCACCACCAAACCAGGTAAAAGCTCCTTGCATTACAGCAAATTACAGGCCTGACACATGAATCCATTTGACACTGGTAGAACAGCACCAGTTCCAGTGGACTTATGACCAACCTTCACCCTCGCCGAAAGCTGCAGGAGTGGAAGGAGCTTCCTGACTGCCCGAACGTGCTCTGCAGATCAGCAAGCATGAGGGAAAAGGGAGGACGGTGAGGGCAGGGGCCTACAGCTCCGCAATCGGGGATGATGAATGCAGAGCTCAGAGAAAACTGCCAGCTCTCCTGAGATGTGGAAGCCTCCCAAAAGGCCCAAAATGAGCAGTGCTTCCTCCTGCTTCCTTCTGAAGAAAATGATTTGAAAGGGCAGCCAACTGGCACTATCTGCCTGGCACTGATTAGGTTCCCCTCAGGCGAAGGGCAGGTTTCTCCAGCACTTCCTCCACCTCCGCAGGTCACTGACTACCTTGGCCAGGGACTGTTCTGCTGCGGGAAAGAGGCTGGGTTAGGAAGAGGCCCATAATAATCAATACGGCAGGACAGGAGGGGACTACTCGGAAAAGTGGATCAAATGATATTCCGTAGTCCTGACTGCCCTTTCAACTGAGGACATATCTTAAATGAGTGATCTCTTGTAAAACATCCACTATGCTTGAACTGCTGGATTCACTTTCTGAAAAATATGAAAGTTCAACAAAAGAAAGCCTTTTAAAAAGTGCCTCAGATTTTCTCTGTTTTCAAAAATGTCAGGTGGTGATATAATAAAACTGCTTGCTTGCAGTTTTCCTCCAAAAAGCAACATGCTTTATTTTTAATAATCGTATAAAGAATACACGTGTTAGCTAACGCTGAGGTAATGCTTACTTTTGAAATTGCAGAGAAGCCACAGGCCACCCAAGAGACTGACAAAAACTGGCTGTCTGGAAAAGGTTGCTCTGTAAGTAAAGGTCAAACAAAATTGCACTAGGCACCTCAGAGATGTTATTAGTTAAAACACGAGGTTGCCTGCTGCAGGTGGCCCTCCTGCAGGTGACAGCGTAATTAGTGAGCAACACAGCAGATATTGTTATTTGTATCCTTGCATCAACAAGGAGCCCCGGTCATGGACTAGGACTTTTTTGGGTGAGTCAAGTGCTTTGAAAAATGGTCAGTCTGCCGTCACTCGGCAGGGGCTTTGCTCCCCTCTACTCTCTCCTATTCACTTCTGCAGGCAGGAGCTATGAAAAGACCTCCAAACTCAACTCTTTCAGGATTTACTGTCACCCTGGTAAAACTGTCCCCCATTTTTTATTCATTCTGCATTCTGTTTTAAAGCTCTTGGAATTCTTATCCCATAATTTATTATTTTGTCTTTCCTGTGTTCTTCCTGCACTGAAAACAGTGCAAAAGCCTCAAATGATTAGACTTTAGCTTCTAGGGGAGAACTCTGAAACTCTCACCATGGTGTAAGCAGTACTACCTATGGAGATACAAAATGTTGAAAAGTGATGGAAATGTAATGATGTAGGTTAGCAAAGCCCAAGTAGTACTTGGTTCCAGAGGAAAAACAAAACAAAACACAAATTTGCAAGTACAGAAACTCCATAGCTTCTTACAGTGCACACTGGTGCAATCCAGCAATGTATATAATCATCTATACTACTTACAGTCCAATGAACTTCAATTGAGGACGAAGAAAGGATAGTAGGGTTGTGTAGATGCAGTACCACATCCCCTAGTTCTCTCTGGACCTGCTTGTGATCCACACCTTGACTTGTTGGTGGAATATCTGTAATAATTTAAGATCCCAGTCTCACAAATTGATAAAATAAATATATGCAGATACAAATAAATATACCTTAAAATGGTGCTATAATCATAAAATGATGCTATAATCAGTAGAGTTTATTCTGAGTACCTCTGATTATGTAAGAAGCAACTACTTGGTGTTTTCTTGAGTAAATCACCAACGCTTGCTAAGTACCCAACTGATACACTGCACTTCCTTCAAAATAAAGAAACAGGAGACAAATACTTGATAAAAAGACAGAACTACTCAAGGATATCTATGGTAAATGACTACAACAGCATCTCTTTCCTGCAGGGCGGAGAAAGTTTTTAATGCTGAGTTAAAATTCCAAGAGTTCAAGAAATGTACAATGATGGGCAAAAGCAGAAGCTGTGTTTCCAAATACATGCACGGACAATCTAATGCAATATTTTTTGTTATTAAGGAAAAAAAAAAAAGTATAACAGCAGAAGAGAAAGCTGCTGCTTCTCCGATGTCAAATGTATCCTGTAAACAGGAGAGAGACCACAGTTGCTGTCTCATTCTCCCAATATTTGTTTTTGGCAGCTTATAGCTAACAGAATTGTTCATACACATGAAGGAGAATTTCCCCTCAAAATATTCAATGTTTTGAGCCTGTACAATGGAAACACATTTTCTGCACGCAGAGCTCTTATGCAGAAAGCATACTTAACTGAAATGGAATGACTATCCTAGACATCTATAAAAATTATAGGGCAATCACTAATAGAGTGGCTAAAATATACATGTACTATGGACAGCAGAGTAGACATAGTTTCTATATTGATTTCATATGTCTCCCTTTGATCACTTCATTTGAAACAAATACCATGCTGACAACAGTTAAAATCACAGACTGGGAAATTCATGAAAAGTATTTCAAGTCCTTTATTTTTTACAACCCCAGATACAGAGTAATGGAGTAATGCTTTGCATGCACTTTGCTCTAGCCTACTTTTTCCCTGTCTAACCTTCTCCACTGATTTGGCAAGATCAGGAAATCTTCCATGTTTCTGTTCTCTGAAGTACCCAGTAAGACCATGGTAATCTCCATACCTACCTGCTCACAAGAAAGGCCAGAGAGAGAGTGCACAGGAACAGTGTATGTGTTTACCTATAGCTACAAGTACTGTAGTAAGTCATTGCAGGTGTGTAAACTATCTGGAAAGCTGAGGTCTGGATATTGTAGCAGATGGAACATATTAAATGCAAGTACAGTAGTTGTTAAGCATGCTATACGACATGGTGGTTACATTTTCAGCTTACCAGTTCATGCCTAAATAATGATAAAAATGTTAGGCTTCATTAAAAATAACAGCACAAACACACACTTCTTTTCCAGAAATACGGCTCCCATTTTGTAAGGAGAAAGCACAAGCCACTTGCACTCCTGTTGTACAGCTCAATCAACATATTCACAAGAACATAATCACAAGATATTTAAAGAAGCAAAGTGAGGTTACCACACAGATACTGGGTGACAAATCTGGATTGTTTTAGGAATGAGCACCGGGAAAGGAAAAAAAGACCAAAGACAATGACCCCAGAGTCACTGTTGTATCCACATATAACATGCTCTGTGAAATGGTCCAAGTATCACTGCCTTTTGCCTCCCTCTGTCTGATAGTCTTAAAGATGGAAACTTCTGTTTGGAGGTGGCCTGTAACTCTATTCTTTCCACTTAAAATGCAACAGAAAAGCCAGTTGAATAAGTAGTGATATCTTCTCTACTAGACACAAGAGATCAGTCACTAACACTACGAGTAAAACTGTTAACAGGCTCAGCCATTCGCATATCTGTGCTATGCAACACCTACTATCTATCCCTTATTTTCTTTGGTTAGCTCTAAGCTTCCAGGACCAGGACTATCCTGTAACAACTACTTGGGCATGTTGTTATTGTTGGTAAAGCTGAAAGACAAGGTTGCTTGTTTGGACATGCACTTAGTAGAAGAATGCAAAGCCTTGTGAATGACAAGTGGAAAACTAGACTCAACTTAGCTAGACCATAACTTACATAGAACTGAAAAGGACTTAGAAGAGGGCAGAAATACTTTAAAGAACTTCTCTCTTTATAACATTCTTATCACTGATGGAAATTTTATCTATGGGTTGTTAATTCCTGCTTAGGCTTTGAGTGGTTCTTGATTCTTCAGGCTCAGCCACGGCTCAAAGGCCCACTGAATCTCTCCCTGCCATTGTAAACCATCCCATCCTGAGCAGGGTATTATGGCATATTCACCATTTATCAGAGTGAAGGCACTGATCACTTCATCAGGGATATGCAAACCTTATATTGCATCTCATCTCTAGGCATGAAGCCCCACTGGATGAAAAACTCGTAACACAGCAGCCTACATTACGTGGCGAGGGTATTCCCAGGAATACAGACATCACTGAAAAGCAATTAAAGCTCTTCTTGACAACAGATCCAGAAACTTATGGGATCCCCGCTTTCTATCTGGCCATGACTCTACTACCCACATATTTAGGGAAATTGCCACCCAGCAGGAGACTGGCAGAGTGTGTAGTGTGAAAACTATTTATTCCCCATTAGAGACAGGAAAGACTTGAGTTCAAACTGACTTCAGAACAAATAAAAAGTCACTAACTGAAAAAAAGCTTTGTTTTCCTTCAGGAACTTCCTTTCAAAAACAAACATGTACTTACTTATCCAAACAAAGAAACAAACATACAACAGAGATGCTCTTTATTAGTGAATGGGTTTAATTCTCCTGTTAAGTAGGGAAAGCAGAAAAAAAAAAAAAAAAGGAAGAGATGATGTCCATTACTTTTACTTCGAAAAAAACCCAGCATGTTCAATTTATTCTCTATTTGTTCTTAAGAATCCAAGTATTCATACTGGAAAAATGGAGGTTGTGAATTTGCACTGCATTATCCCCTGTACAGTGCCATAACTGTCATTCGTTTTCTATATTGAACACAAATTGATTATAAATTTTACATAGTTGGATTTAGGAGGAGTGAAAATAGCTTAAAGTCTGTTTCTGCTGTTATCCAACACTTTTATAGCAATGCAGAAACTCAGACTCTACCACCCATTGAAGCTCTCTTCCCCATTGTTCTGCTTTCACAGCAATACTTTCAACATATTGCCAGAAAACATTTATTTACTGACTCATGATGCCTAGTTTCTCCAAATCTTAGGATTTTTTTCTCATTCTCTCATTTTCTCATTCCTAATGAAGGAAAAGCTCATTTAGATCATGTGCTGTTTTTCGTTCAGTCTGAATCTTAGGGATCTCTAGAGATACCAATGAATTCTGAGAGTTGTGTGAGAACTTCAAAAACCAGAGATTACTTTTGTTCTTATAGAAAAAGCTATTCTGCAAGATGTAACTGTCTTTTGGTAAGAAACGTTAGGATTCCCGTAGGCAATGCCATGGGCCATCTAAGGAGTTTTAAGAATCTGTTACGGAGAAATCAAGTCTGAATGCCATGTTTTACTATCTAGTACACATTACAGCATGCATAGATGGACGGATAAAAGCTAGAAGAATAGAAATTGCATCCACTGTTACTTAAGCCTCTTGTGACAGCCACAGGGAGTACCCAAAATGTTCAACATTTAAAGCTTACCTTGAGTTTTCACTGGATCAGATATTTGGCTAGGGTCACTAAGTCCGTAGGCATTAGCTGCCCTCACCAGGAAGAGATAAATTGCATTAGGTTTTAGGCCTTTAACTGCAAAACTCTCTGTTTTCACATTTTCAGCTACAGTTTGCCAGCTGCTACCAGATGCATGGCTAAGGATAAAACACAACAGCAGGTTAGCATGTGCTTTTCTCTAGCAACATATTCATAACACAAGTATAGCAAGATCACGTAAGTCTCGTATACCTGAAGGCCTCAATTATGTAAGAGGTTGGAGTTGCACCTGAATTCAAATTAGGTTGCCATGACAATGTTACAGTATTTCTGCTGACATCTGTAACCTCAGGTTTTGATGGAGCGCTAGGAATCAAGTTTGGGTCAGTGGGTCTCGGTGGTTGCACTGGGACTCCAAATTCTAACAAAAGAGAGAGAAAGGCAGTGTAGAGCCAGGAAGCAGCTGCAAGCTGAAGGCTGTTCACATCCGCATCTGCTCTGACAATTTATGACAGTGTCAGATAACTACTAAATTTCAATTTCTGATTTTCTTTTACGTATTTCCTCCACGCAGAGCAACCCTAATTGATTTACCTTGGACCTCTATGTAAGCACTCCATGTAGCTTCGCCACTTGGGGTTGAAGCAATGCAGGTGTACCGACCAGTGTCGCCCAGCTGGGTGTGAAAAGAGAAGAATAAATATTTGAAACAATCAAGCACTCAGTGGGCTAGAAAAGTAATTACAGACCTGTGCATTCCCCCATGAATATGGATAAACACATTAGAATGCAGAAACTTTGAACCAGAAACTTCTTACGGTAAGTGGTATGTTTTCATATGCTATAACATGGAAAAGGATACATATTTTTAAACATTCTTTAAAGAGCTGAAAGTGCTGCAGATGCTAATTAAATATTTCCCATTTTCTAACAAACAAAATGAAGGCCACATCTTGCAGCATTTATTCCATGCCCCGCAGAGCTCTTCTCGAATAAATTGAGAAGGAACGCAGATGACAAGGCCCCATGCAACCCTCAACCTTCTGCCTAAATGATGCCTAGGGATTTGTCTGAGCTCCAACTCTGGAGAGAATGTCATCCTTAAAGAAAGCTTAAATATTGCACAGGGCACATACTGGGTTCTCTAGGCTAGTATAAATTTCACTCTACAGGAGACCCAATAAAGGATCTCCATATGCTATTCTCATCCATTTCTGAATGCTGGATTATTTGTCCATATGTGACTTAATCACATTTCAAAAGAGATTTTTTTTTTTTTTTTTTTGCAAAGAAATGCTACTCTCTTGAGGTCTCCCTCTCAACAGACGAGCTAAAAGGAAGCACTCACAAATCAGAGATTCAAATTCTGTGACAGTATAACTTGTAATCGGTAATAAGGCTACCCTAGGGAACAGAGCAAAGTCACATATTTGGCCTTATTTTAAGAACTAGTTTGTCTCAAATCTTTTCTGTGATCTCATATCACAGATGGCAGAGAATAGCCAGTTTGCTAAAACTAACATTTTAAAATATTTCACAGTTTAGTCAGCATGACTAGCAATAGCAATCAGGTATTTTGCTCCAGTTCCTTAAGGAAGCCATTTATTGACAGGTGCTTAATCATTTTTAAATATGCTTGAAGTGTCAAGTAAATATATTCAGCATTTAAGAATTACCTCTAAAAACCTGTGTAGGCTGGTCTATTACTGCAGTAGCAAAGGTGTGTTGAACCAGAGGATTCTGGATGAAGGTGTGTTTGAAATAATTAGATCACTTTTATCTATGAGTGATGAGGCCGAAATCATTCAATGATTCATCTCACTCAAATAGAAGCATTGCTTCTCCTTCATGTTTTAAGAACCAAATACTTCCCTTAATTAATCCTTCTTAGATTTTTTTTTCCTTATAAAGCCTGAAATAATGTGCCCTGGGCTGAATAAGCCAAGGTCTCACGCATGCAGAATGAACCATCTGAAAGCACAAAGTATCAAACTGAAACATTTTGATGCAATTATTTCACATTTCATTAACTCTTAAAGTAGCATGTGCTATGTTAGAAGTGCCCCAGGAAAGAAAGGAAAAAAAAAAAAAGCAAAGCAAGACAAACAGCAAGGAAAGCCAGCTCGGAGAGCAGAGCTTGTCAGCTCAAGTTACCTTGGCGTATCGGATCTGCAACGCTCCCGTCTCCAACTGCTTGATGCGCGAGTCCTGCGTAGGCATCAGAGCCCCGTCCTTTCTCCAGAGGATGGTGGGCATTAAAGTGCCCGTGGCTACACAGTTCAGTACTAAGGTACCATCCACAGCTACGGTCTGGTTCACAGGACCCTGTCGAATGACAGGGGGAGGCCGGTCTGCGATCACTGCCAGGGGAAACAACAAGAAATGGATTTCTGCAACTGGAAGTGATTTTTTAATCATCTAAGCAACAGCAGTTGCTTGAGGCTTTGAAACAAACTAAAGATAATTAAGAAAGTAATTAAAGTTGGAGTTATGTGTTATGTAGGGCAGAGTGCATTAATATGATGCACAGCCACAGGATTTCCCCCTTTCACAGGGGAAAGACTGGTAATCTATTTGCTAGATATTCTTTACATTCCAGAGCCTTTATAAAATGATAAGGAAATATATGATTTATCAAGTGATACAGAAAGAACATCCCGACTTCCTTGTAAAGGCAAAAATTTCACTTTGTTCATCTCCTACCACGTAGCAGGTCTGTATACCAGGGTTTCTACTTGCAGCACTTAAAGACAGAAGAGGAGGAAAGCAAGCAGGACATAATTCTTTTCTTTTGCATCATGAACTCATCCTTGTGCTGATTCCTAATTGACAGATGCCCAGCAATAGGTTACAATAAGCACAAAGCTAACAAACAGGACACTATTTGATTTTTTCACTTAAGAAATACTTTTCCAGTAGCTTCTAACTTGCAGCTCTACAATGGTTCAATTTATGAAAGGTCAAAATCTCAAGGAGAATTTCACTTTTTTTTTTTGCATTAATTTTAATGTAACTTTCACCCCACAAAAAATAAATGTATGTGATGAATTACTTAATAACCATGCCCTGAAAGGTACAAGGCCATGTCAGTGTTCACAGAAACAGGAGTGACTGCCTACTCACTTGTTTTTTCTTATCAGTGAGTAATTAGTAAAGACGTACATGATATTTTATTGTACTTCAATTATCTCCTCTATCTTTATCATCCAACATAGCATGGACAAAGGATCTAAACATAGTCACAACTGTAAATGACACTTATCTGCTTAGGAGCATCAACAGTTGCACAAAAGCAACTTAGCCTCTGGTTTCATAGCTGAAATATAAAACTGAATTCCGGATCATTTGTGTACATTAAATATTTCTAGATTACTTTTTGTAACGGGAGAGTGTTAATACTGCATTCTTTGGTTAAATTCCAAATTATGTAATTTCATTTACATGTTTAAATGAAACTGTACTTTCAATTGCATAATTTATCCTTTACTTCTTGTCCCAACCTGTTGTAATGCACTGCAATGCATTTCTGTTAAGCCTCTATCTTTCTCTTCAGAGACAGCCAAAACAAATACACACATAGTCTGTATTTAACTTGGTTGAGTTTGCAAAGAGCTTTGCAGTTGTCACTCAGAAGAGGTTCCACAAAAAAGGTGCTCATAATTTTCCAAGCAATGCATTTCATTTGGGCTTTATACTTATATATTTACCCTTTGCTTCACTACATGCTAAATAAATTAAAAATTGGCATAAACATAAACAGTTATGGCAGCATGTTGATGTAATGTCAAATGTTAAAAAACATGTAGAAAATAATCAAAAGTAATACGTATGTTTCTATTATCAACCAGAGTTGATTTCACAATATCTTTATTCTCTCTAGTCACACTAATAGCTGACCAATTGGTGCTCTACAGGTGGAATCCAATATTTTTGGAAAGTGGTGAGCAAAGGACAAGAAGTTAGGCAGCAAGCATAAGAAGTTAGGCAGCAAGCAATCCAAAAGTAATATCTAATGGGGAAAACCAAAAAAAAAATCAGATAAGCAAACAGACCATACAGAAATTCATGGTCTTCAGTGTACTTATTAAAAAACAAGGCACAATACCACAATATCTAAATGGTTTAACCCCTGATAGAGATAATACAAACATGATTTTTAAATTCAAGGATTTGAAGTAATACATTCAATCTGCAAAACAGACATCAACAAACATAGTATTTATATAAGAATAAAAACTTGAGAATGTTTTTTTTTTTACCATCGGTAACTTCCAAGTAGGCTTTTGTTATGATACTTCCTGCAACATTTAGAGTTTGGCAGATATAGTACCCAACATCAGATCTCTGGACATTGGTGATAGTGAGGTCCCCTGTCTGGGAAACTGAAAAACGGCTGGACGACTGAGGGGGCTGGTATGAGAAAAGCAGATTCTAGAAGATGTAGAGGAAAGAAAGGGAAAAAATGGGTTAAATTCAAACATCAATATCCTTAACTGTAATATAACTAAATAAGTTTATCTTTTCACATTAAACATATGTATTTACACATTAAAAAATATGTATTTACACATTAAGCAATAGGTATTCTGCTATTCTTATATTTCTGCTGTTATAATACCTTAAGTGTATTGTCATACAGCAATGTGTTTAGCTTTTTTAGGATGTTTTATAATGAAGTAGGTGCAAACAGACATGTATAACTGTGTAAGTCTTCTGGACTGCTCTAATGCCCTCTCTAGTCAATGCTGGCTTTTAAACAAATTTTAAGGAGCCCTAGCAAAGTCCTCAAATGTGCATTTACCATAATGGTGCAAATAAACTGCTTCAACACCCTTTTATTTCAGAACCTAGTCCTGGACATTCTATTTATTCAGTTTCAAGAACAAATGTTAGTTTACAAACTGATATTTTAATTTTGACATCCTAAGAAAGAAGCAATTTTATAAAAAGAGATGTTATGTAAGTCTCTCTGATCATGGTGTCCCTGTTCTATAATCATTCTTTTATTGTATAATTAGATCTTTTGTCAGCTTCTGCTTAGACAGTTTTGGTATAAAATGCATGGTTTGTTACCAACAGTGGTCAGAAGTCAGAACTGAAACTGTAATAGTACAAGTCTGTTACATCTAATACTAGTTTCAAATTTCTACTTCTGGTAGAATAATTTGTGAATGAGAATATTTGAAGTTCAGAGAGGCTGTTCTTTAACTTAGCTCTTGCTCTCTCACCTAGTGGCATTTCGCATTTCCCAAAAGCATCCTATCCAAATATGAAGATTATTCCTAGGCAAAAGGAAAAGGACAAAAAATCCTCTAATTCAGTTTTGGTAAATGCTAGCCATTGACTGTCCCTCTTTCATCACAAGTGGCCAACATGTAGTGTAGCCAAAATTGTGCCAAAAATATATGTGTGTATATATATATGTACTAGACCAAGCTTGGCAGAAAAACAGGTCATACAGAAATGTAAATACATGAGTTTATATACATATTAAAGTTTATTGTCTGGATTTGTTAAATAGCCTAGATTTACTTACATATTTAGACAAAATGCTGTAAATGGAGTAAAGGAGTTAATGTCTGAAAATTCTCAGTTTTCCTGGACTATTATTTTATAAAGGAAAGAATACTGTCCTACACTACAAGAAAGAATACTTTGAATAAGATCACTCCTTCAAAAGATGCCCTTGAACGACAACTGATTCTCTTGCTCTATTATATTGTCTTTCATCCCCAATCTTTATAGATTCTTCACAGAGAAGCTGATTTTTTTTCTTCCATTCCAAAAAGGAAGCCAGGAGAAAAAGTGACCTGCCAGGCAAGTGACTGAGTGGGAAAATAAATCTCCTTAGTCCCGAATGAGCGTGCTGTCCTTGCAATGATGCAGATCAATATGGCACAGTTTTGTTCACTAGAGACACATAAACAGAGCAAACTAATAGCTTCATGATAAAGACAGAGCAAAACTTCCTAAAAATTTAGGAGCCTGTACTATGATACAGCACTTCAGCCTCCTTTAATATTATTATTCATGTCTTCATCTCTTAAACATTTCTCCCTGATAGGTGAGAAAGAAAACATAGTAGTGAAACATGATATGTTCCCTGTTGGGGGATATATTTATCTTTACATTCATTGGTCAAATGGGAGATTGAGTAAAGCACAACCTTCCTTTTCAGTAAGGCTGACACCACTTAGCATGCACGTGACCTGGAATTTGAGAAGAAATGTCTAGTTCTTCCAAGTTCTAAAGCAGTTTTCCAAATTTTAAAAGTGATATTTATTTTTCTTCCCTTGCGTGACATCATCCCCTCAAGAAACTCACAGGAATAAAGGTCAGAGAGTCTGTTTTACCTGACTTCCCTCTCTCCGCCAAAAGATGGCTGGCTGCGGGTTTCCAGTTGCTTCACACTGGAAAGTCACTGTTCTTCCCAGTGCAGCTACCTGATCACGGGGCTTTACAACAAACTGTGGAGGCTCTGAAAGAGGAACAAAAACCACACTATGGTTAGAAGATCAAAGTTTGCCTATTTGAAACCTCTCTAGGATGGAGAGAAAGCACAGACAGTCTGGCAGTCACGGCTTCATTTTTGCTCACAGCAGCTCCTCTGTTGCTGGGCCTTCCTGATAAAACCCTCACTGGCATCACTTGCTTTTATTAGTGACTGTTAACTCCCATGGGCTTAACGGGTCAAACTCCAGAGTAGAATTCACCAAACTACACAAATTTGTTGCAATTTGGTTTTAAAAGAGGAGAATGACTCCAAGTGACAATGGAGAAGTCCTTGAGTGACAACTGCCTCTCAGACCACACTTGGCCAAGGGCTACACTAAACACTGTCGTGTAACTGAATTCAGGCTTAACAAAGACAGAAGTTGGTATCTCAGATTTAGGAAAGCTGAGGGAAAAAAAAGTCTTTAATTGCTTTTACAAGAGACTTTTGATGCAGTCAGGGTCTCAAAATTTTTCAATTTAACTCAAAAGCCACAGAAATACTATTGAACAAATTATATCCATTTAAAATCTTCAATCCAATTACTGAAAAGGAATGAATTTAGAGCAACAGTGGAGCTGAATGTCTCCTTCATTTACATAGGCAAGGGCATGTTCAAACAAAATATATATGCAAATGAAGGCAAATTTGAAACATCTGTTCATCCTAACATTATAAATACTGCCAGCATTGTCCAAACTCTCTGATTTATACAGACTTCAACAACCATTTTATCCAGTAGTAAATAGAGTGTCAAAAATTATGTCAGTCACATTAAAAACAAAAAGTCAACATAGTTGACAGCATTAGATATGCTGATGGGGCTAGTGGAGAAAAAAATATCTGGCTTGTTTTAGGCTCTTCACTCTCACTCTTTGAAAGATATGCATTAAATGAAAGTGCATTTACTTAGTGTTTATGCATTTCCATTTCCTTTCTGATCGTCTGTCCAAAACTAATTATTCTCTCCCTCTTGTCTGGGTTGAAGAATAAAGAGAATATTTTGAATCAGACTTTTTAAGTACTTGATTTTTTTTCTACCTTTAAAAATCTGCATTTACAAGCTTTTCTTTAAAAAGAGTGTAAATAATGTCACTGAAAGATACAGCTCAATGTGTTTACAAAAACCAAGTAATTTTGAATTTAACTAGGATGAATTCAATAATACTAAAAATCTTTTCTAGACAATTTGCTTTCTTTGGTCATGTGGGTGATTATTTTTACTTATCTGTTTCACTTGTCTGGGTCTCTGCTTCCTGTCGATCTCATAGTAGAATACACTGTTTCTATTACCCTCTGCTTCAGGCCGAATTTTTAAAGCACAACGTGGCTTTATTTACATTTAGATGCAAATGCTACCATTCCTTAGAATTTCCATAGATAAGAGAATGCATGAAGCTCAGGTCAAGCTGACCCATAGTAATTACCACACTTCAAAACATTTAATGTTGAAACATTCAATCAAGATCTCGGAAGAGGATATGGGAAGATTTTGACATGATAGCATGTTTAATTTAGGATGAAAAGTGAAAATGTTGAGGATTTGCCACAGGGTTGCATGGTATGATTGGGAAAATGGAGATGAGGGTGAAGTACCTTCATTATGCTGTTGGAATTTTAATAGCAAGAATAAATTTAGTCAAGCCCAACCTAGGGCTTGGCTAGCTGTGTGCTAGACTGTCACACAATACCAAACAAAAGGGAAGCTGGAGTTTCTAAACTCTCTGCTAGTGCATATGATTTATATGGTTTCAGATTTCACTGCACTTGAAAATGGATATGTTTCTCAAGAGAATACAAAAGTTGTGATCACCAAAGAAGTAGCTGAATCCTTGTGATTCTAATACCTGAAGTTCAGGAAGTACGGAACAGGAAAAATGAGGGGAAAGTTAGTCCCCCGGATAACTACAATAGAATTTAAAAGCTGTAAATATTGTAAATATGTATACACCCGTAGGTATAGCATGCTAAACATCTTATGCATGTCAATTATTCTTAATGCACATGTATAATATTCTAAATTTACTCCCATTACAGTAAAAAATAAAAATCCTATTAACTTTATTGCCAGAATTAGAACAGGCTTAAATAAAATTAACTGGAAGCATTTTTCTTTTTCTTTTTTTTTTTTGATTTCAGTTTGCATTAACAAATACATGGTCAGATCATACATGCAGGCATGGTTTGCACTAAATATAAATTAAAAGATGCTGGAATAATAATACGGGAAAAATAACCTCTGCTATCCTGAAGCCTTTAAAAGAAAAATGATTTTGTTTTCTAGAATACTTTAGCTCAACTACAGGCAGTCACTGAAGAGATACCAGGATTCAACTCATTACATCATTGCAAAACAGAGATAAAGTTAGCAACCCATTACCTTTGCTCTTTGCCATAAAGTTACCCATACTTCATGCAGAATCTATTCTGTGCGATGTGTCTTGTCAATAACAAGGAAAAGATGGGAGCTGACGGGTTGAAGGACATGGAAGGGAATGGATGGGAAGGGGAGGAGAAGATCTCGTCACAGTGATACGATGATTAGAAGATGGCCAATAAAATTTCAACTTACCAGACACAACTAAAAACAAAACAAAAAGAAACGGAATAAATAAAATTGAACAGACATGAAACAAACCAAAACAAAGCAAAGTCAAAATGATAAAAAAAACACAACAGGACCCTTGGTAAAGACCTTAGAAAACACATCCATATTCTGATCTACAAGAAGGTTATTAAGAATGTTGAACCACTTACTTTGCATTTTATCTTTAAACAGAATTACGAAATTTTGAAAGGTGGTTGTGCAGTAAATGGATAACAGACTAAAATAATGGTCACACAGCTTGTGTTCTACTCCAAAGCTTTCCAGTGAACTGCTATGTAACTTTGGATTTAATGTTTTTAGTAGTATTATCATTTATTTCTATTTATTAATTTCTGTGTGCCAAGAGCTTTCTATAATAAAATTCACTTGAAATCGCCAGCAAATGTGAACTTACAGCGTTACTGAAATGCAACAGTGACATTTACACCCTTTATAAAGGATTCGAATATCTACAAATAGAAAATATTGTTTTCTGAGGCTAACAACTATTAAATATTAAGTTAGTTCAAAGAGCAAAAATATGCTGAGGTATTTAGCCCATATACCAATCTTTTCAGTGTAATGACTGCTGTATCATGGCCTTAATACTCAGTACTGAATTCCAAATGCAAACT
>JAVCKT010020818.1:0-11678 GCA_032273925.1 Rhynchotus rufescens
TCCCTTCCCTTCCCTTCCCTTCCCTTCCCTTCCCTTCCCTTCCCTTCCCTTCCCTTCCCTTCCCTTCCCTTCCTTTCTCTTTCCTCTTTTTTTCGCCTTTTCTCTTCCCATTTTTATTTTCTTTTTCTTCTTCATTTTTACCTCTGTTTTTCTCTCCCTTTGCCCCGCTCACTCATCTCTCTGTCCAGAACCAGTATATCTTCCATTTCATTTTGTTTTCTTCTTCCCTTATTTTTCCTCTTTTTTTCCCGCATTATAATTCTATCACTATTCTATTTATCCATTCATCCATCCATCCATTTATTCTCTTTTCATCTTCAAATTAAATGTCCCCTTCTTTTAGTCAGTCTCCTTTCTCTAATACTAGTAAAAATCAATGTCTGTCGCTCTGTCTATCTATCCATCCATCCTGATTTTCATCTTCTCGCTACTTCCATCCTTCTTCTATTTCCTCCTTCTTTCACAGGCTAATACAACGTGCGCGCTCTCCCCGACCTCTCTTTCGATGCGAGCTTTCAGTTTTCCTTCCCTTTTCTTTAGTTGCGGCCAAAGTCTGCGCGTCCTCATCCTGCCTCCCTCCCTGGGCGACTTCCCAAATTCCCCAAGCGCTCAGGGCAGCTCCCCAGCCCCTTCCAGCCCATTCTGTCCCGCAGCGAGGTGCAATCGCAGGTCACCCGCTGCTGTCCCCTCCACCCCGAGCTACAAGTTACGTCGAGGGACCTGTCGAGGGGGCCGAGAGCGGCCTCGTCCCGGGGCCGCCGCCTCCGCGAAGGGGCGCCGGGCCGGGGCAGCGGGGACACGGGGAGCCCCCGGAGCCGCCCCCGCCGCGGCTCGGCCCGCAGCAGCAGCGGCAGCCGTGGGCGCCCCGGCCGGGGCTGCCCCGCACTGCCCCCCCGGCGGCCCCGCTCAGCCCGGGGGAGCCCGCGGAAGGGGCGCAAGAGGCTCCGCTCACGTTTCCCGCCGCGCGGCCCCGCGTTAATGATTCCCCGGCGCTGCCAAACATTGCCAGGGGGCCGCGGGGTGCCGCGAGGCGCCCGGGGGCCGCAGCGGGCCGCGGGGACGGCACTTCGGACCCCGCACAGCCTCGGTGCCACCCCCGCCACGGGCACCTGTTGCTCGTGCGGGGGCCGAGTCTGCCCCGCTCCCTCCCGCACCCGTGGCGCGGTCAGGCCCTAGGGCCCGCGCTCCGGCTCTCTCCCGGGCCGAAGGGGCGGCCGAGCCTGGGGCGGAGGAGAGACTGCCCCGGGGGTGCGAACGGGGCTATGTCAGTTCAAGGGAATTTGGGGCCGGCGCTCGCTGGCTGCCCGCAGAACCGCGCGCCTTCTGCCTCCGCATTTCCCTGGGAACTTTCTGCTCCGGAGTTAACTATTAACTGCAAGAAGCAGTTTTCTTAGGCAATTTTCTTAGGAATGCGAACCATTTCCTTTATCCAGCAGATAGATGGAGTGATTGATTAATATGGAAATTGATATTAAAACATGAGGCTCAGGCAGGAACCCTGTCCCCGCAGTCACAGCCGCACGGCTGGAGCCCCTGAGGAGCAGGCGTCGGGGGGAAGAAACGCACGACGCTACAGCCAGGGCTTTCCTAGCTCGCCAAGAAGTACTAAAACCGTGGATAACACAGCAGTGACAGCGGCTAATATTAACGCTGAATGGCGGGCACAAGGAGGGGCACACGGGCAGCAACTCGCCCGACAGGAGTGCCCAGAGGGAGGGCCCCAGGCGGCTGCGCTGCCAGGACGGACCCGGGTGCCCCGAGAGCCGCGAGGCTCTGGCGGGGCCGCGGGGCCGGAGCTGCGGCGCCCATATGTGCCCATAGGGGCAGCGCGCTCCCCGCTGCCCTTGGCTGCAGGGGGGCGAGGGGGGCAGCAGCGGCGCGGCTGGCTCCAGCCGCCAGGAATCGCTTTAAACGGGAAGCGGCGCGAGTGCGTGAGGGCACCGCGAGCCGCGACGCGCAGCCCTGCGTGCCCGGGGGCTCCTGCTGCTCAGCCCTGCTGCCCGGGCACACGCGGGTGGTGGGCAGCAGCCACCCCGCTGCCAGCCCTGCTCTTTCCCTCCCGTTTCTCCTCCCTCTCTGCCGCCTCATGTTTTCTCTTCCCCTCTCCTTCTCCCTCGGGGTGGGGGTATTTTCCGCTTCCCTTCGCGCTTCCCTGCGCTCGGGCAGGGGCTCCCTGTCCTGCCCCCCTGGCTGCCCCCAGCGCCCCCCGTCCCCTCTCGCTGCTGCTGCCGCCGGTGCCGGGCGATCAGCGCCGCTCTGAAGTTCTAACTGGTTCGTGTCAGGCAGCTCCCTCTAAGCAGCCTGGCGTGACGGATTAAACATCAACTAGTTAAATAAAAATTAATATCAACTGCCTCCTAACTTCTAATGTCATGTTGTTTATAACTAATGAACTGATTAGGGGATAAACACATCAGGAAGACATTTCTGCTTCCCTGCTCTTTCGAGAGAGATTTGCAGAATTCAAAGTAAATCTCTCCGGGTCCCTCCTGGGCTTTTCCCAGCGCGGCTGGGTGCGGGAGGAGGATGCGGAGGAGTGGGTTGGGAGCAGCTTTGGAGAGGACATGGGCTGTATGAGGACTCGCGGCTCGGGCAGCGAGGAAACGCGCTCGGCAAACACGGCGCCGGCTTTAAAGGCGGTTTGGAGGGGATGCCTCGGCAAAATGCTCCTCGCTGCCCTTATCGACTTCTTTGCGCCTCACTTTCATATTTAAAATGAAACTTTTCTCCTTGCTTGAAGGGACAATCGATGGGGTTTAAGTGTTATGAAGGAAGGCGCTCCCGCCACGTTTCTCATTTCACAACGACCCGCTCGCCTGTGGCTCGCGTTTTGCTGCCCGCTTTGTTAGCGTTTTCCTAAACACTTCAGCAAAAGAAACACATACACGCACGGAGCCCCTGCCGGCCTCAGCTTGGAGAGGTCCCAAGCTTTTAAATACTGTTTGCCCAGCACCGCCGGCTTTGACAAGACAATAATAACAGGGGAAGCTTTTTAAAACCAATTTAGCAAATGCAGAAATGTAATTTTAATGAAGAATCGATAGCGGAATGGTTCATTTTTCCTAGGACTCCTTGTTGGAGCTGAGAGAGACTTTCAATCAATGGGGAGATGGAAGAGGGGGGGTAGAAAGAGAGAGAGAGAAATATTCGCTCGGTGATGTCTTTAGCACTCGGAATTTTTCTTCCTTTTCTCTGTAGCTTTGCTTTCTTTACTTATTTATTCCCAGTGGCCAAGTCGGTGCCGAAATGCGGCGGGGGCAGCGCGGAGGGGCTCCTGGGCAGCACAAAGCCGGGCGCTCCCCGCAGCCCTGGCTTGGGGCGCCCGGAGGCCGCGGCGACCGGCAGGCCCGGACCCCTCGGGACGGAGCCCCTGCCCCGGCGCCGTGGGGACGTCCCGCTCCGTCCCGCTCCGTCCCCCTCGGCCCGGGCCGCTCGCCCTGCCAGCCCCTCTCCTAGCACATTTTTATGGTAATAAGACAACAAATTAATCTGCTGTCGCAACAAGGCTCCCCTACAGGTAGCTACTTTGCAGAAGGGGGGCAGGGGGATCAGACTCAAAGTCCGGCGCTGCCCCCCCCAGCCCGCTCCCCTCCCGCCGCACAGCCCCGTGCGCTGGAGCAGGTGAGTCCCTCTCCACTTTTATAAGCAGCAGCGCCGCATTTGCTTTGATTGTTATTTATTTTCCCCTCCTTTTAGCCCGTCCCGGCTCACTAGAGCGGTGTTGCTTTCTCTGTGGCTTTTTTTTTTTTTTTTTTTGGTAGTGGTGGTGGTGGTGCCGGTGCTCTGGTGTGTGCGTGCGTGCGTGTGTGTGTGTGTGTGTTGTTATCTAAACCGTTTAGTTTTGGGTGGTTGCGCCTAGATCTCCAAAGGCAGCGGGGGAAAGCGAGCCGGCGAGGCGGGAGGCGAGGAGCGCGGAGGCCGCGGCGGATCTGCGGGCGGCGGCGCCCCGGCGGGCCGCGCCATTAGGCACGGGAGCCATGAGCGCGGGCAGAGCAGGTAAGGGGGGGCGCTGAATATTCAGCAGGGCGGGATGCGACCGTCACCCCCGACTCCCTCCTCGGGCGCGGGCTGCTCCCCCCGCGACTCCCTCCTCCCCGGCGGGCTCGCCCCGCACCCGCCGCCGGCTCCGCGGGCCGCGCGTGGGAGCCGCGCAGCGCCCCGCGCTGCCCCCCGCGCCGCCTCAACTCCCCTCCTGGCAACTTGCCGCCCACCGGAGTTTGCCGCCGTGTGCAGGAAGCCCGAGGTGGCGGCCCGGCTCCTCCCGCCGCTTCGCCGCCTTGCCGGGGCTCTGCGGGCCGGGCCGGGGCAGCTCGGGCCGTGCGCGGCCCTTTGGGCCGATCCCCCGGCCCGGTTCCGAGCTGGGCAAACAAAGCTGCCCGGTCGGGCAAGCGCTGAGCGCGGCTGCGCGGCCGCCCCTTCCCAAATCCTTACGGAAACGGAGCCTTGCATTTAGCATCTACAACGGCAACAAAAGACAGGAGCTTAGGAGGAGGTTTAAACCGCGACCGCCGCCGCCTCTGAGCGCAGAGCCCTCCTGCTGCCCCGGTGCTGCCCCTCTGCTATGGGGAGGCTGGGGCAGAAAGGCGCCGGCTCGCGCAGCTCGCGCAGCTCCTGCTGCTGCCCGGCTTCCCTTCTATCGCTTGTGGTCGCGTCGCAGCGTGAGATACCCCCATGCAGGGAGTGATCCAGGTACGAGACAGGCAGGGGGCAAATAACTGCCCCGACACGCAAACATTTCAGAGAACCAATTCTGCTCCCTACCGATAAAATCCCCGTGTATAAAATACACCCGCACCACGTCAATGAATGTTAATATTAAATATATTGTATTCGTACATAAATATATATATATACACATACACATGTGCGGACGTATTTTTCATAATCGAAATAATTAAATATATGATCTAGGTTGTATATTATATATAAATACCACAAAAATTCACCAAAATATACAGGAAAAAAAATACAAGCAACGAAAAAAAGGCCATTTAAAAGAAAAGGCCATAGCGGTGGTATAATAATAATTATTATTATTATCATTATTATTATTATCGTTCTTCTGCACTGAAAAAATCTTCTAAATCGAAATAGGAAAAAAAGAAGAAAAAAACTCCAGAAAGTTTGCAACCTCCTCTGTTCCTTTTCCCTTCTGTGTTTTTAAAGGATCTGCTGAAGTCCCTTTGCATCTGAGGTTTAAATAGGGAGATCAATAGAAAACAGTTGTAATGATCTAATTAATTATGGCAAAATTAAAAGCGAGTAGAAAATCAATCTCTGATGGTGTTGAAGATGGAATTAAATTGATAGTCCATCTGTTCACCTCCTAGACCGTATAAATATGCAACCCAAGGACGGAGCTAATGGGATCAAGCTGCCTGGGAGACTCTCGATCTCTCCCTTCCTTTTTCCCTCTTTCCGCCCGAAGTTCAGCCGGGCTCGCGGGTCGCGCTGCCCCGCGGGGGCTGCCCCGCACGCTGGGGCGCGCCGGGACGCGGGCCCGGGGAGCTCCAGCGGGCGGCAACGACACAAACAAACCCCGCAAAATCCTCAGGTAACGAACGTAATAAATAAATAAATAAATAAATAAATAAAGAGCCGAGGAGGTAGCGCTCCGAGGTAGCGCTCAGTGACAGGCATGTTCTCAACGTGCTATTTTTAAATCAAACCGACAGGCTTTATTATGATGATGATGACTCTGGAGTAGCTGGTGGACGCTCCCTCTTTATGCATTTTCTTTGCGTATCAGTGGGGTTTGGGACGAGCCACCCACGCCCGGAGGAGCGTTTCCCCCGGCCCCGGCCCTCCCTGGTCCCCCCGGCCCGGCTGGAGCCCTGGGGCTGCAGCAGCCAGCGCCTCCGACAGCAAGAGGGGAGCGGGTGTCACCGCTCAACTAGGCAGCGACCGCCGGATCGCAGCGCTTCCCGGCTAGGAATGGCAGGAATAAGGGAATAATCTTCTGCCCCTAGTTCCCCGCTCACTCGTGTGCGTGGAGAGCAGAGCAGCGCGGGGAGCAGCAGGGCCAGGCTGCGCTGCCAGCCTGGGGAGGGGGCGGGGGGGCGGGAGGTTCCCAGCATCCCGGCCCCCATTTAATTGTGAAAAATGAAGCCTGGCTGCTGCGGTTCCGTTTGAAAATAACCCAGCAAAACGATGATGTTTATTGCCCGGGCTGGAGCTGCGTGGGATGGGACCCAGAGAGGGGGAGAAGGCGGGGGTCGTTTAAACAAGCGAAGCCTAAATATAAATCAGCTTAGAGGGGGATGTCCCGGGCCCTGTGGCAGCGCCGGGCCCGGTGCGCGCGAGGACAGCGGCTCTGCTGTCCCCTGCCCTGCCCCGGGCTGGCTGCGCAGCCCTGCGGCCCATGGACCCCATGGCGAGGCCGGAGCAGCCCCGCGTCTGCGGCCTCCCTGCGGGGCCTCGCGCCGCGCTCGGCCTCGCGCCGCCGGCCTCCGAGCGGCCTCCGAGCCCGGGCGCAGCAGGGCAGGCGGCCGGGGCCGGCCTGGGGACAGCTCCCGTCTGAAGCCGCCTTCCCCATCGCCCCTGTCCTGCGGGGGCCCCCCGCGGCCCCAATCTCTTTTATTAATTGATGTATTGAAAAGGAGGATTGATTGACATCCCCTAATGGAAACTGCAGCTCCGCTCTCCTGCTGAACGCTGCCCTCCCGGCTATCCCTTCATAAAGAAACCCTTGAGGCGAAAGGTAGATTTTCATTTAAAGTGCCCCCTCCTCCGCTGCACAGATTAGATACATTTTAAACACAGACGCACATATTGCAAATTAGAAGCTAATTTAATTATAAATCAAAACTGGGCATAAATCTGCACTCACCACAAAGGATCCATTTAGCAGAATGCAACCACTTCCCCTAACCCTGCAGACACAGCTCTGCAAATACATTGCCAAAGTTAGGGCTTGTGCACAGTTACCAGATCCACGGGAGACATTTTCCCCCGCGCTGGGGGAGGGGTAAAACCCGCGTGTCAGAAATCACCTCGTCACATAGTGACAAATACTCGTTTTTTTTTTTCCCGGAGAAAGGGTCTCTCCGGGAAAGAAAAGTTCGCCGAGCCATGCGAGGGTGTCATGCGGCACTTACAGGATGCGAGGCACTCGGGAGCGGCGGCTCCGCGCGAGCGGCGGCTCCGGCTCCGCGCGGCTCCGCGGCGCTGGGTCCGCGGGGCGCCGGCCGGGGCAGCGAGCGGGGGCGCCGGGAGCCGCCCCCTCCCCGAGCGGCGCCTCTTTTTAAGTTAAAATTGCCCCTTTCTCTCCTTCCTCCGCTCTTTTGCTCTCCCCTCGCTCCCTTGCAGACAGCTCCCTGTTCTTTCAGCCCCCTCCGTTTCTCCCTCCGTCTCCCGCGCTAATTTCCGCCGCTCAGAGCCGCTAGACGCGAGGCCGCCCAGACCGCGTCGGGAGGAGCAGCTCTCCCCGCCGCTCTTTACGAGGAGCCCGACTCGGGCTCCTGCCGCCCGAGCAGCAGCCCCCGCGCCCCCCCGGCCAGGAGCCGACACCGCCGCTTGCGCCCCTTCCCTGGCTTTTCCAGAGGGAGGGTAAAAAAAAAAGGGAGGGGGGGGGAGATAAAGTTTCCCCGCAAACTTCCGCGGAGCCTCTCGTGACCCGGCGGCGCCGCGTGCCCCCCCGCGTGCCCTCCCCGCGCCGCCCGGCCCTCACCTGCGCCCCCGCATCGGGGCGGGGCCGCCCCCGCCTTTGTTGGTGCCTTTCCAGGCTTTGTTTAGTGGCGAAAAGGAGCCTTTCTCCCCCAAAGCGGCTCCCGGCAGCTCCCCTCGCACGGGAGAGCCGCCCGCTGCCGAGGGAGGGAGAGGCGGGATCCGCCTCGGGGCTTGGGAAGCGCTGCGGGAAAGGCCGCGTGCACCGGGAGCCGCTCTGGGGAGGGGGGTCATGTGTGGAGAGAACTTGTCCGGCCTCTGCCGCGACGGGGAAGAAAGGACGAAGGGGAGCGGGGAGAGAGAGGGAAAAAAAGAGGCAAATGTGGAGAGAGAGAGAAAAGAGAATGAAAGAAGGAAGAGAAGGACGGGGAAAAAAGAAGAAGGAAAAAAAGGAAAAAGGGGGGAAGACAGAGAGAAAAGAAAAGAAAAGAAAAGAAAAGAAAAGAAAAGAAAAGAAAAGAAAAGAAAAGAAAAGAAAAGAAAAGAAAAGAAAAAAAGAGGAAGTCCCGGGACCAGGCCACGTTCATGGCCGGGGCCTCTCCGCTCGGGGCCCGGCGCCCCCGGCCCTCATTACCGCGCTGCGCCCTCGCTGCTGGAATCGCCCTTTCCGGGGGCTTTAATGGGCGAGCGATGGGGTTTTTCGCTGATCCGCAGCAGTTTTCTTTCCCTCTCCGTTTTTATGGGTGTATTATAGTTAGGGGTTATATAAATGTTTTTGCGTGTGATAACTGTAAATCCTAACATTTGCAAATGGCCCGCAGGCAAACTAACCTTGGACGGGCAGAGAGAGGGAGGGAGGGAGGGTCTCCCATTACTGCTGATTAAAAGGAGACTTTAATAAGCGTCTAATTCACTCATCGGGAGTTTTATGGAGAAATTAGACGAGTACAAAAAAAAAGAAAAAAGAAAAGAAAAAAAAAGCGTCTCGAGCGTGGTGGGAGGAGGCGGCAGAGGGATCCCCCCGGCGTCAGCGCAGGGCAAAGGGAAGGGGCAGCCGGGCCCAAGAGCCCCTCCATGGCCAGAGGGCCTTGGCATGCGGGCCGAGCTCCTACCTGGGCGAGGCAGAGGCAACGGGGGCTGCGCCGAGCCCGGCTCGGTCCCAGACTCGGAACCTCGGCCCAACTCGGCAGCGCGGGGCGCTGAGGGGCCGCTTTGTGGCAGAAGGGCCTCTTCACGTCGTGGGCTTCCCCCTCCCCGTCTGCCAGCCCCCCCCCGCGCGGCTGTAAAAGGTCTCCGGCTTGTCTCGTTTTTGTGGTGAACGCTCCCTTGTAAAGAGGAGAGGTTAAAGTGTCGGTGGCGGAATAAAGCGACGCGCACGTGGGCTATTACCATGAGGGCAAACACACGCGGAGCGGGGGGAGCGCGGGCCCCCGCGCCCACCCGCGCCCCGGGCCCTGCCCGCCCCGCTCCCGCCGCGCTGCCCGCCCAGGGCTCACAAAGGAGAGGAGGGGAGCGGGGGGGGGGGGGTGGGGGCGGCGAGAGGGGGTCTTAAGCGGGGAGGGGAAACAAAAAAAAAAAAAAAAAAAAAAAGGAAAGTAGCTTTAGGGGGAATGTGCTGTGGAGTGTGAAATTGCAGCCCGTGGTGCTCCATATTGTACCAGAAGCTCTCCAAAAACTCATCCTCCAACGTGACCAGAGGTGCTTAGAGGGAGAGGGGCTCGGAGACGGGGGAGGGGAAGGATGAGGGCCTTTATTCTTCATTCCCTCTCTTCCTTCCTTTTAATTGTTCGCTTACAACGAAACTTTGGGTGTATCTCCTAACCTGGGCCCGGCAGCGCAGTCCTCCCCTCGAGCCTCCCGGCCGGAGCGCGGCGAGCTGCGGGAACCGGGGCTGCTCCCCAGACCCGCTGTGATCCCGCGGCCCCGCACGGAGCGAGACGGAGCCACAGCCCTCTCCAGACACCCCCAAGTCCCCCGCGCAGATCTCATGAAAGCGACACCCCCTGCACACACACAGGATTCATTCCCGCAGAATCTCACAGGTCCACCTCCGGTTTTCCTTTCATGGCCAGGGATTTTGCCCCTTATTTCCTCATGCGACATTAAATGAATTGGCACAGCTCAGAAAAATACATATGGATGATTGGGGGTAGATTTATCATGTAAATTCGTAAAAGCAACGCAGGGCAATATTGGGCACCGAACAACCGCTCCCAAACTACTAACGATTAAGCACAAAACGCTCGCAGAGTTGGCGAAATCAGGAGAGTGTTTGCCGAGCTGCTGGGTGAGCAGCATTTCGAGCAGGGAGCAGCACCAAACTGCCCCCGCCCCCCAAGCAGACCGAGTCTACGGCAATGGACTGCGCTTAACCGGGCACCAGTCCGTGGAGCGCGGTGAGGCGACGTGGGGGCAACTTCTGGCTCGGAGGCGGCGAACGCGGTCATTATTTTTCCACGATCTTGCTGAAGGCCCCAACCTTCCCCGCACCTCGCGCGGGGTCAGAGCTGCCTGGAGGAGCAGAGGGCAGCGCAGCCCATGGGCCCCTCGTGGCGCCCCGTGCGCCGGGCCGGGAGCCGAGCCCGGGATCAAGAGCGAAGGTTTAGGCTTGATCAGCTGGAGAAAGGCGGCTAATGAAGCAGATCCAGAGATCGCTATCGCCCTAACTCCCCCCAAAAGTTTATTTTTCTTGAAATTTCCGCAGAGAGGCGGGCGCCTCTTTTGAAGTGTAAATGGGTGTAGGTTGGAGGAGGGGTGGGTTAGAGAAGACGGGAGAGATCCTCAGACCTTCCTCAAAAAAAAGGAAAATGAAAGAAAGAGGGAAATAGGGAAGGAAAGAGGAAAGAAAGAAAGAAAGAAAGAAAGAAAGAAAGAAAGAAAGAAAGAAAGAAAGAAAGAAAGAAAGAAAGAAAGAAAGAAAAGCTGCACATTAAAAAGTGGATGAGAGGAAGGTGCCCAGGCTCATGGGATGAGGCTGAGGCTCGAGGGGACAGGCCCCACTCTGCGGCTCCCCTGGCCCGCAGGGCCGCTCGGCTCAGCACAGGGCCGAGGGACGGGCTGGTGCTTTCAATCAGGACAGAAATTGTTGGGTGGATTTCAATGTTGACAAAGCAATTCTTCCAGGAAGTCTGGTGTGGGAAGGGGGCACCAGGTGATATTTTGGTATGTGCAGTGGGGGAAGGGGCAAGTGAGCGGGGAGCTTTTTTTCTCTTTTCTTTTCCTGTTTTCTTTTCTTTTTTTTCCTTTTTTTTTCTTTTTTTTTTTTTTATTTTTTGTTTCTTGTATTTTCTTCTAATTTGTTTTCTTTCTCTGTCCCTTCCTATTCTTTCTTTGGTGAGGAAACGCTCGGGTTCGCCGCTCTGGGGCTGCCTCTCCGCCGCCGCCGCAGCTTCGCCGCCGCTCGCGGTGTCTCCCTTGCCGAGTCTCCCATCGCCGCCCTTGTCAGCGCTGAGCGGGGCAGACAGCAGTGGGGAAGGAGGAAACCAGGGCAAATACACTGTGGGGGAGACATTTCCGATCGCCAGCCTCCCCGCCCCGCGAAGCTGCTATCTCCTTAGCAGCAGTTAGAGAGGCCCAGAGCAGCCAGATACCAGATGAAGTCTCCAAGTGCTAATGACCTCGCCAGGAGCGAGACCCCTGAGAACAGAAGGCCTGGGGATGGGGACACTTAGGAAAGGCAGAGGTAGCGCTGGAGGGTGTTTCTCCTCCTTAATGAGGCTGCTCGGGGCTCCCACGCTCACGGCCAGTCCCAATGTACAGTGATCTGCGGGGCCGACCCAGGCCGCGGCGGGAGCGAGTGGGGAGCTGCTGGGCGCGGGGAAGCGCCCCGGGTTGCCGGGACGGAGGGGAGCGCGGGGCGCGCAGCTCGGCGCGAAGAGCAGTTGTCGGAGGAGAAGAAAAAGTTAACAGAAAATGAGCGTCTGAGTACGGGTGTGAGTGTGCATGCGAGTGCGGGTGTGAGTGCGGGTGTGAGTGCGGGCGCGGCCGGGCGCAGCCCCGCGCTGCCGGCAGGTGCGGGCGCCGCCGGGCCGGGGCGCAGGGACCGCGCGGCGACCCGCGGGCGCCACCTAGAG
>JAVCKT010020820.1:0-25035 GCA_032273925.1 Rhynchotus rufescens
TACCAAAAGCAAATCCATTAATTTCAGAACCATAAAAAAAACTATAAGAAAATAAAGATGGGCTAAAGTCCCATCTCCTCCAAAAATGCATAGTTGCAAGTAGGCTTTATCTAGCAAAGAAAATAAATGCAAAATCATATACTGAATATACAGTGGATATAATCAGTGGTATCAGTGGTAAAGAAAAGCTGTGTAATACTTTCCTCCAAAAAGAAAAAACAAATTGAGATGTCCCATCTTTGGAGAAGGGCACTTCTTTCTAGACAGTGTTATAAATGCTATATATGTATCCTGTTCTTCATGACAAAACCCACATCTTTATCTCAAATTCGTATTTCGAATAATTCAAATAATTATTTCAGGAAAAACAGACAATGTCAATAACAAAAGAAAAAAACTAGAAACAACAATCCTTTCCACTGTGGTTTTAAGTAGTATTTACTTAACTGAATCAAGTTACATGAATTACAGTTTTATACTGCTGTTTCATATTCTTACCTCACGCTCTAGAAAGGACACAGAACATCCTAAAATGTTTTTTTTCTTACAGGAATAGTTTCACTAAGTGAAAGAGGAAACAGAGCATTTCCCTGAGTTTTCTTAGCTAAAAATCCAGAAAATAATGCAGGAAAAAAAATCTGATTTTGCATAACTTTAAAAGAAAAATGATCTGATCAATGGAAAATTCAACCTGAATTTCGGAAGCAAATCATTGCTTCTGCTTGTCATCTTTAAAAAAAATAATTTAAGGTGGGGTATATGTTAACAGTTTTGATCCTCCTTATCAGAGTTTTTACATTGCATATACTCATAAATACAATAAACCCTTATCATGAAAGTGACAGGTCGCAAGATAGAGATTTCTAACTGAACTGCAGAGTGCAGAATTGCTTGCAGAACTGGCAAGCTCAGTTCTGAGAAACACTGTCCTTATATGACAATTTTAAGATATTTTACCAGTACAGGGGTCAAAAGAAAGAACCTTTTCATCACAATATTAATCTAAATATAAATCAGACTTGATTACAAAGACTCTGCATCTCTGCATTTTGTTTATTGTACATATACTGAAATTATTTGCAAGCATTTTTATCTATCTCCCACTTCTTTCTGTAAATATGAACACAAAGTCCAGGTCATCAGGTGGTTGAAATTTGCACAACTCTGAAACATGTGCATCTGCTTAAAATTAGCACGTGTAATTTAGATGTCTCTAGTATTTCTCATTTTGACAAGTCTTAACTTAAATGTTTAATATTTTCTCTAGGTTTTGCCTTCCTTCCTCCTCCCACCCACCCATGTCCAAAGAAAAGGGAACCTGGTTGCCATCCCAGCACCTTCCCTATGTCTGCCCTTGCAAGGTGCCTTTTGTCCAAGTCCAGAAAATCTACATATTTTTTTATTCTTACAAAAGGCAGTTAACAGATTGCATAAAGTTAACAGTATTTCCTCAATTTTCCAGCTGAATTCAAACCTGGTCAGGAGTGAACTGTAGTACAGGATATGATTCCTACCAGATGCCTGTTTTAGCAGATATTACTAGATTTGAAGCCATGCATAAACTCTCAGGTCAGCGAGAGGTAAAAGAAACAAGTGTAAGAGGCTGAAGTAAATAGAGGTACACACATCTAACACCTTTGTTAACAGGCTCCACATGAGCCACTAAATGCTACCTTTCCTCTGCAGAGCAAGTTAAATCTCTACAGGAACACACCAATTTTTGCAACACGAGCAGCAACTCCTATTTACATGAAAGAAGAGGAAAAGGAAGGCAATGCAGCAAATTCTAGTCATTATAGCAAATTCTGTAAAATCACAGCAATATGTAGAATACTCCCACTTACCACTCTCACCTGAGGAAACTCAGTACTTCTGTCCATAAAACAAACATACCTATAGAGCTAATTCCACAAAGTCTTCATTTAAATTACTTGTTACAAAAGACAGAATTCAGTATTTTGTCTCCAAAGACAATTCCCATTTGCCGTGCCAGAGCTCCCTGTTGGGCCGTTGCTGCTGCAGGGATCAAGGCTCAAATACCTCCTGCTTGGAAGTTTGCAGCAGGTGGGGAGAGGAGGGAAAACACATACTACAAAAACAAAACAAAAAACACCTTTTAACAAAGCTGAACAGTTTCCATAAAGGCTAGTAGTATTTTTTTATGGAAACCTCTATTCTAGTCTATGGGCCAAGGCACAGGCCGTAGCGTGACCAGCTGAGGCAGCGTGTGAGAGTGTTCTACTCTTCACTCTACCCTGCTTTTTGACACATTCACCTGGAACCCCCCAGAATTTTTATCAGAAAATCCCTTACCAAGGCAATAATCAGAAGAGCACTGACTCATACTGAGATATCTACTTGATTCAGCAGGGGAGGACCTCAGAGTTTTGGCTCTCCTGTCACTCAAGCCTCAGTTCTGGGATACCACAGGCAAAGGACCTGCATCGGGCATGAGTACAGCTGAAACGCTGCGCTCCCTCCCTCTCACACAGCGGCAAAAAGAAAATACAAATTAAAAATACTAGAAAAATGAAATTGTCTACTGTGGAGCAGCAGACAGGACAATTGGAAGACTTAGATTCCCAGTCGACTCCTGCTACTTAACTCTATTTTGCCTTTTAAAAAAAAAGTCATCTCACCTTTTGTTATGTTCCTACCACATGTGCTCTTAGTCTTTCTTTGCATTTGAGTTCTTGAGAGAATAAACCACTTATAACTGTATGTGTTAACGTCTTAGTAGGATCAAACCCCAAATTGTAACTCTCACCTCAACATATTTCCCACGTACTACTCGCTGTAGCAAAAGCTGTTATTAGTTGGAAGACTTTCCAGAAAGCCAGTACTAGTTTTATGCATTTTCTTGCAAGTAGCTTTCATACCACTCCAGCGTTGAAGCTACCTAAGCAAGGGTAAGAGTCACATGAAAGAGAGTACACAACAGTGAAAAAGTCCATTCAAAGTCTCCCTTTACTTTGAAAAGTCAAAGCTAGATACGCAAAATCTAGATGAAGAGTAACTTCTATTGGCAAAACATTCATACTTATTTCATTGATAATACATAAGAAGGGATTTATTTGCCATACTTGATTTTGGCACATTAAAAGCAAAGTAAATAATTTAGACTTTAATGAGCTTCCCTGAATGGAGCAACTCTCAAGAGAGTTGCGTAAAAGAATCAGTTTACATCCCACACATGGACAGTAGTAACGAGAGATTTCCCTAAATGCAACACGTCAATACAATTTAGAGTCTCTGGCTTTATGTAAACTACTATAAATCTGTTTTTCATAGCTTGGCTAATGTAAAACCCTTGTAGCTGAACCATAATGCCACTCAATTCTTATGCCTCAGTAGTCTGAACCATTGGAAGGAAACAGGCAGCATCTAACATACGGGCAGAGACAGCAAAGAAGATTTCAAGCAATTAAACCAAACCAGGAAAGAATAATAAACTAGTTCTCTGATACTT
The DNA here is from genome assembly GCA_032273925.1 of Rhynchotus rufescens. NCBI lineage: Eukaryota > Metazoa > Chordata > Aves > Tinamiformes > Tinamidae > Rhynchotus > Rhynchotus rufescens. The sequence continues at coordinate 3,470 of JAVCKT010020820.1, forward strand.
GAAAGACATTCTGCATGTGGTACAAATACTAATATAGCCTAGGTGGTTTTCAGTGCTGAGGGCATTAACAAGCAATAATATTTTCTTTGGAGTCTCACCATACACAAGCTGAAGAGGCAATTAACGTGGAAAAGCAGGAATCCTGGCTTCTGGAGCCGTAGTGCGGAAGTGCCAAGCAGGGACGTTACTTGGAAGGCCTAGAGAGGCAGTAAAGAAGATTCGAGTTAAGAAAGAAAAAAATCCTTTGCCCTGAGTAGCAAGTCAGATGTTTGCTAAAGCTGTCACAATGGAAGAGACAGTTAAAAGCATCAGTGACTTTCCCTTGAAGTTTTGAGGATGCTCAGATTTAATTTGCCATATGTCAGAATTCAGCGGTGGGGCAGATCTAAAACTTTTAACATGCAAGACTTAACAGATTTTAATGCTTTGATTCATAATTCAAACTGTGGTAATCAAAGTATGAAATACATTATTATTACAAGCAATTTCTAATGCACAGAACATTAGTTCACCCTTTGCCTGTAGCAAAGAGGGAGCGCAGGTAATTTTTTGGACAACGATTCAAGGGATAGTTCCCACTCAGCTGGCATGAAAAACACCTTTCCTTGCCCAAGACACTGCCAGAGTCCAGGCAAACTAGGGGCAAGTGATTAAGAGCAGCACAAAGAGAGAGCACAAACAGAAGAACCCCAGACCAGATGTCCTGAGGCTCCAGCAGTGCCTCTATTCAGAAAGGCTGGCGGGAATGTCATTCACCTTATTATAATGAAGTTATTATTTTTAAAATAGTATTGAGAAAGGGCAGAAATGCAGGGGTTTCCTCAAGACTCAACACCTATATGGCCATCCAGATTCCTACCACCAAAAACAAACAAGAGGTGAGCACTGGTGGCTGCATCTAGAAAACATAATACACTACCAGTGTATTTCAGAGAAGCCAGCCAATTAGCAACATTACCAATTAGCAACATCAGCAGCGTGAACAAACCAGTACTGAGCCTAAATACAAGTTTTAAATTAGAAAGCAAAATATTTCTTGCACAAGTAAATAGGTTGGAACCTATCAGCTGTACACGTGCTCAGGGACGGCTCAAGAAAATGTTATCTCTCGTCAACTGCAGCTCTGAGGACATTAAACTACAGCAGTTATGCACCTAATGGGCACAGCTGTTCTAGTAAATCCTACAAGTGCCCTTGCTCTGTCATTTATTGTATAAATATCTTTAGGAAACCTGGCCCCAAAATTACTACAGTATAACTTCTTCTGGGGAATAATTGAATCTTGCACGCATTGATGAAAACTGCAAAGAGAAAATGCAAAGATGACCAGCAATTACTAACAGAAAAAGGCAGCAAAAATATTCTGAGGAGCCAACAAGTCCTCCTGGTCCAGCACACAGAGCAGCCACTTCACCCGCTCTCAAGAGCAGTCCAAGGTTAACTTGGGAGTCATTCAAACTCCTTTTTTCTCCTGTCACAAGAACTTAGTTTTCTTTTTATTTAAATCTAAGGGATATAAATTCACAAGGGAGGTTCTCTCATATCCTTTTATTTATTTTTAATTCATTCTCTCCAAGCAACTTTAGGTATTGTTTCTTGAAATATCCATTATCCTTTAGGTCTAAAAACTGCACACAAGTCTTACCACCTTCTGATACATCATTAATGATCGCAGTTCCTCTGATGGAAAAAGAGTACAAAAATCAAAGGGCTCTTTCAAATTGATGAAATACAGATAAGCACAAAACACTTAAGTAAAAGAAAGGAATTATACAAAGAGGCAAAGAAAAGCAGTGTCACTAAAAAAAATGGAAAAAAGGCAAAAAAAAAAAAGTAGTGTCACTTGGGCTAAAGCTAGTGTTAAATGCATTTGCTGCTTAGTTTCTGTAATTCCCATTCTGAGCTATTTGAGATGCAAGTGCCCTTTGAGGCTTTCCACTGCTCCTGATGAAGAAAAGGAAGGTATTTTTCACCTCACCGCTTCCAAAGAGGCACACAGATCAAGTGCATGTTGTTCTTTCTATTCCAAGTTTGATCATCTACCTATGACCCTTCTTTTAGTCAAAATTACACTTGAACTTTAAGGACCAATTCAGATATGCCTGTTCTGATTAAACTGCACCAATAATGGACAAATTTATAAAGTTCGGTTCTGCTTCAGTTGCAATGTATGGTGGCTGCACACACATATTCTGCAACTAATGATATTTAGATATTTCTGACAGTCATCTCTTGTTAAAAATTTGATATACTGATTTGAAAGCAGACATAGAGCCATTAAGGGTGAAATGGTGGTTATTGCATTAAACATTAGGTTTTGCCTCCTTACTGCATACAAAGAACGACATAATATGAAGAGATACATCAAATCATTCCTGATATCCAGTCTATCCCATAAATGGGACCTCTAAATGTTAAAACAATCCAATATGAAAAACTCAAAAGTGGTATAAATGCAGATTTCTAATATATGCAAGAAATAATCAGTCTGCATCATTTTAATTCATTGCTTCCGTAAGAGTGTCACCTACAAAAATAGCAGAATCAAAAAAAATACACAAAACACACTGAAGACTCATCACAAAAGCAGCCAAAACCTGCTTTCATGTACAAGTCAGAACTATTGTGTTAATATCTAATTAAAGAGCAACCGTCAATGTTGCACTTTCCATTAAATTCTCTGCCTTATTTCAAATACCCAGTTATAGATCAACAGGTAATTCATAGTTTTGGAAACAGACATCAGACGTTCATTATCCTATGGGAAAAGGCAGGCACACAATTTCACTTCCAGTGAGACAGCAGAGCAGGAACTGATGCCCACCAGGAGCTCGCTCCGTGAGTAGGGAATGTCCTCTGGATCCTTTCCGGCTATGGCATTGGTCAGAGCTTAAGCACCAGATGCCTCGGGACCGCCTAGGGCTCCGAGAACCGCTGCCCGTTACCTGCTGGTTGCTCTGCATGCGACTCCATCCTTGTGCTCTGTTTCCCTGCTCAACAGTGTCCACATGGTCACCACCTTGTCCCCTAGTCTCTAACTAGCTGGGAGTTTCCTCACATCCCCCTCAAGAAAATAAAGAATTTTTGATCTAATACACACCCATAATTCTAGTAGTATTGTGATTTACAGCCTTGAGGTTAAGCCACACTTTGCACACTCTTAAGCCTTTTTCTAGAATTATAAACTTACCTAAAGCATCCCAAAGACAAGCTAGATTTTTGCCTTCTCATCTTTTCTATTTCATCCACCGATAACTAATAAAAGGCTCCCGAAGACTATCCAGGTGGGAAGGCAGGAGCTGAGAGCCCGTTTTGTGATACTGCACAGGCTCAGTGAGGTTGGCAATGAGAAATTCTCCCTCCCAAGTCACAGAGGAGCAGCAGAAACACGAGCTCAAAAGCAGCTCTTACAAAGCTTACAGAAAAGGACACACTATGGAGAGTGGTGAAGAGGGAGTAAGGAAAACATGATCGAGGTCACCCCTGCTTAACCTTTCTGGGGATGAAAACGCAGGTGAAACGGAAAGCTGACAAAACGCCGGATCAAATGAAAAGTGATTCTGCCTAATAAAGTTGCCTAAAGGTCAAAGCTGATAGCAAAAATAAATCAAAAGCAAAAGGAAGGTTTTCAAGTGAGATCAGCGTTATCCAAAACATGCCAGAGTAGACCACAGCAGCACTGAACTGGGTACTTCGCATTCTTACCCCAAACCAGCACAGCTTCGACAGCACCACTTCCTTTGGACCCGTCCTGTGCAATAGTCAATATTAAACTTGGTCTTGCAGAGCACAGGTGAGATCATGACACTTTCCTTAGGAGAGATTGGCACTAGTGAGCACCTCCATTGCGTTCTTCAGCTGTGTTATTTCCAGACAAATAGTTTTAATATACATTAGACAATGTCACTTCTTTTAGCCTCAGACCCTACAGAAATTTCATACATAAATACACACACATTTTAATTCATTCCTTTTTTTTTTCCCCGCCTCCCTCTCCAGGCAGTATGCATGAGAGTGCTGCCAAAATTACAAAAATTAAGGAGGTTTTGGTATCATGTGAGGACATTCAGACAGTTCTAAATTTCACTTCCTTATTATGAGTCACCCAACTTTGTTGGAAGTCTCCACAGGGCCACACTTCAGTGACACTACTAAATATAAGCAGAGGAACAAGGGCTGGCAGGATCAAGGGCACAGCATGTGTTAGCCTCCATTGCAGGACATTTGGTATCGCTGCTGGAGAGGACATTCAAGTCTTGAAAAAGCTAACAATGACCAACCTGAGGATAAGAATTATGATGGCTTAATATTATTAAAAATATATTGGAATTTTAGAAACACATCTGGTCTCACATTGCCTGAAAAAGTTAAGTTCAACCGGAGCATAATCAAATCCAAATTTCAGTAAGCCAGTTTAACAAAAAATAAAAACCAAGTCTTCTGGAATGCATCAACTGTTCTTCTCCAATTCTTCTGCAATGCTATCAAAAGCAGCGCCCTTGCATTTCATTGCTATTTTTGGGAGTAAGTTGTAGCCTGATTCTTGTTTTTGTTTGTTTTAACTGGATAATGCCAAATTGTTTGGAAAAGACATTCGATAGCAATTCATTAAATGGTTTCGAAATTCATTTCGAAAGTGGGTTTTATAGCTTAATATTACATTGGATTGCAAAGATAGATTAGCTTGAAATTTGTTCTGTAATTAATTCCCTGGAGAGAAATCTATTTGCATGCAAAAAGAATGAGATTTAATTAATGGACAAATATATTTAAATTGATATATCAGCTACTCACAGACAATTGTGGCTTCATTCCTTATTGAAATCCAGCACAGAACTGACTAGCTTTCTCATCAAGGAAGAGAAGACTATAGAACAGTTCTTCTCTAAGCAAAGTCAGGAACAATTCTTTGTATGGGCTTCACAAACTCACTAGATATGGATACATTGATATTAGTTATACTGGAGAAAATGATATTTAAGCTAAAAAAAATGGAGGCTCCTTCCTGTCTGAAGTCCCAAGGTTCCTACAAATGCACATAGGCTTAATTCACATCAAGAATCTCAGTGTTTGCACCATAGAGGACCTTCCACAAGCGGCACGAACAATTTTAATCAGAGTTTGCAGCATGGGCAGCAAACAGCTCTTAGAAAATGACTTTTTCTTCTATAAATGCAAAAGACTGGTGTAGAGGAGCTTGTTTTGACAGGATCTTTCCTTATGGGTGGAAAATATAGTACTTCATTTTATTGGGATAATAACTGGCACCTTTGGGAAGCCTTATTCTCAATGAAACTAAGGGACACTGTAAGATAAAAATCAGGAGATTTCCATGAGCATAAATGTTTTCCACCTTCTAAAAATGCCCTGGCTCAACAGAAGCCCTGCATCTGCATCTCACCCCTTTAGTGAGCCGGGGAACTGCTATCTGGCATCTCTAAATCACGTGCCTCTCTGGATATCTACCAGCTGGAATCACCACCCTGGCTATCAGGAAGATAACGCTGCTGCAAAACTCATGGGCAATTTATCAGTGTTTTCTCATAACTCTTTCTAGGGAAGGAAAAAAAAATGCTGCATTTTACAGGAAACAATAACAGATCACACTCAAGGCTCGCTCTGAAGGAAAATGAATGTATTCAGACTTGACTAAAGCATAGTTTTAAGCACAATCCTCCAACAATGTTTTTTTTTTTAATTCGGATTTAATATATGTACTCAGGAATGACATGAGCAGCCCTCACTAAAACACTTTGTGCAGAGCATCACTCACAAGCAGCTGCTCAGCTGCAAAGACATGGGCTGGGGTGGTTTTACCGTGAGGATCCCAGTGCAGCTTCCACCAGGAGCATCCACGAGCACGTCAGGAGATTCTTGTTCTCTCCTTACCTGGTAAAATTTTCACTGAAGCCAGCAAATTGTCTCCTCCTAATAAAGGAGAATAGAGAAACTGTATATATAGAGAAATATAGAGAAACTGTAAGCATATTTCTTAGGCTTAACACATGCTATATGGCTATATATATAATGGCTATATTTATATGCATAAACTTACACAACTATTCCAACTTATCCCCAGGAAACAAAACTTCTGAGTTTTGTCCCTTCCCTCCATCTCTCAAGAAAAAATGTATTGGAATCATAAACACATGGAGAATTACACTTATGCAGTAAAAATATAGATTTCTTGTAAAGAAAGAAGTATGATGGGGCTCTGCTTCAGCTCTCTAGAAAATCCCAAAGCTCCCATCAGATGAGCCCACAAGGTACCTTTATGGAGAACTGCTACACAAATTGTATCAACCTCATTAATCAGGATTTATAACAGATGTCCTGTTGGACAAGTAAAAATATTGATTAGATTATAATATAATGAAAAGAAGTGACTCTGAAGTCAAATACAAAATTGGGCAGAATACATTCTCACAAAGAGCAGTGAAAACTGCTAGCTAGATGGGAAAGGTAAAGCACAGAAATATGCAAAACTTTGCATGGAGTCATCATTCAATCAATTTTTCATGCAAAGGTATTATCTAGAATCTACATGTATGTCCATCTTATGAGTAGTGTTTGTGATCAAGCTGCATTAAGCTATAAATTCATACTTATAGCTTAGAGAAGGCAGCAGATACAAGAATTCATGTTTTTAAATTAAGACTCCTGGTGAGCTTATAACAAAGCACTTTAGGACAGCAAAGCTGCAAAGCACTGAAGCTAAAGAAAGAGCAGTTTGAAAAATCACATTTCCACCAGTGTCTTCAAGAGCAATGTGTTCCCAAGATTGTTTTCCTGCAAATTCAAAGTTTGCATGTCCAGGAGATGTCTTCTGCCATGAAAAACAGAACTCACCCTTTGCACTGTACCAGTAAGACACGGAAGAGGCTACAGAACGTGTCATTAGGCAGTACCTGTTACTCAGCATCAGAAGAGATTTTCAAAGGATCATAAACATAAACAGTCATAAAAGTTTGAATTAATGCTATCTGAGATCTCACTATGCTGATTTCTTCTATTATTTCTCTGAAGGTTTCAGTATGAATAGGCCTGCTGCAATAAGGTATGAAACTTCAACAGTATATTTGCACGAACAATTGTTGCCAAAGAATTTTAAAACCAACTGATGAAACCTTTCAAACAAAATATTCTTGAATTATGGTTAGGTAAATTGCTTAAAATTTGAAAAGAAGAATCCTAAAGAAATTATTAAGAGGACATCCCTGCACAGAGCAAGCTGCACTAAATGCCAGTACAGACACTGAAAGAAGAACACAAACCCCATGAATATTTACATCATCCTAGGCACAGCACAGAAAACACTAGGCTAGGAAGACTAACAATAATGGTAGTGGTAAAATATAAATCAAGACCAGTGTTTAAGCAGTAACTGTGAAAAATAGCTTTGCTACCAGCATAATTCAGTAGCTACATCGATAACACAGGCTGATGCCATTCGTGCGGATCTCCTAGCCACAAGTCATGCACCCATGGATGGTTCAGCCCTTAAATGCAATCACGACGCGAGCTTAACAAATTCCATCAGTTAAAGGTAATGGATGAAAGAAAAATGAAACCAACAAAGAAAAAAGTAAGCCCAATCACATATACAGGAGCCTTTAAAGCCCTTCATGAGGTCTTGAAAACTTGTTTTCCACCAGCACTGTTTGCACATGCCAGTCCTCCAACCTGCTCCAAGGTTGCCCGGGAGCATCAGTGACCAGCAGACTTGATTGAAGAGGTTTGTACCTTATCTTTGCAACCCAAAGAGTTATAGAAAGATGATGCCACACAAAAATTAGTCTTTAAATGGATGTAAGCCTCCACATTCATGAGGTTCCTCTTATTTTTCTAGATCCACTTATTCCTAAAGGCTTTTTCCATCAAAAACAGAAACATTGTCTCTTGGGTACAATTTTCCTCATACAAATTATTAGTAATTTGATGAATTTAAGCTTTTATATATATATTCTTTTTTTCTCCAACAAAACACAGATGCTTTCAGGTTGAGTGCTTTTCCTTTCACCAGTGGACAAGCATTAAGAAAAAAACAAAAATAAAGTCTCTGAAGATTGCACAGACTCATATTACAGCCTCTTCTTCAACATGTCACAAATTCTGTTCAGAGAATGACACTGGCTTTTATCAGGTATCAGCTTCCAATATGTTTAAAGAGGTAGTGCACAGGAACCAAATTATAACTTACGTAGTTAAATATTTCACGGAGCTTCCCTACCCCTCTCTTTTGTCAACAGAAGACAGGCGGCTTTTCAGAGCATATTCATTCAGTCTGTCACTTGAAATGTCTCTCTTTAAAAATTAACACAAATACTTAACTTTCAAAGATGTTAGTATGTCATTACTTGTCACATAAATTGTAGAGTTAGATACTTGCAGAGGTGTATTTGAAGACTGCTGCTGAGCAACTTTCAGGGTTCATGAATAAGACATAGGACCTTTCATATTTCATTAGATATACGCACACTTTCTATAGTTACGAAAGGAAAGTGTGTGGTCTCTATTTCTAGAGTAGGTGCCCCCTTCAAATCATCTTTAAATAAATGGTTTCAAAGCAATAGAGCCCTGGGTCTCCATCCTGAGATCCTGGTTCAGAGATAGAGTTTCATACTCATCATCCACATGAATTAAGTCTTTTCTGGGCTGAAGGAGAGAGGATGACTATGTGGAGGCAGAAACAAATCATAGCTGCTGGTCTGCTACTGAATCAACCTGTTAGAATCAAGTTCAATTTCTCTACTGAAAATGGGCTCTGAGTACCTCTCATTTTTACTGGCTTTCCTGTAACATCAACCATAGAGTTAGGCTATGCAGGCAAGATAATGTTGCACCAGCCTGACTAAGGCAGAGAAGTTAGCTTCTTTTGCATTAACATCATCTCTGTCCCTTCACTAAGGGTGTTATTTTCCATCTTAAATTCTCATCCCCACTGAAATAGGTTCACTCCAAATGCACAGCACATGTAACCCCAGGTTTGCAAGCACAGGCTGGCAGGTTCCCCACCGCTATCCCCACCTCCACCACCACATTTATAGGCCCTCCACTGCTTCGGGGGCATTTTTTGTTTGATACTTCTGCATTTATGAGGTGACATACAGCCACTCTCCTTGGTTTCAGGCCTAGCTTTTGGTAAGTTAGAAAGCCCTTTTAGCAGCTGTGCTAGTGCTTCCATATAGATTGCTTTTGGGTTTCATTGCCACCTTAGAAAGCTGGACTTTCTGGTCCTGTGCAGAAAATATTGCCAGAATACAGATATCTATAAGATATTATCCAAAAAAAATAAGATTCAGAACTTCTCTACCCTGTATCAGGGAATAGTCAGGGCATTCCAGCAAAAACTTCTGAAGAAAAACACAGAAAGCTTTCTGTATGGTGACGTTACGGTTATCAATGAAACTGAACTGCATTCTGCAAGCAGCATTATCTACAGCGTGGCAATTTTCCATAATTAGATGAGGTCTACACAAGGCTCATTTGAGGAGACGGCAGGAGGAAGGAGGAAGCTCCTTCAGAGCAGCTCCATTTTCTCCTGTGATTGGACATCTACAGAGCACCCCATCCTCCAGCTTCCTTTTGCAGGAGTTCTTTTGGGCTTTGTTTTTTAAAAAAAAATAGCAGCAGTCTGCACACATGATGCAAATCATGTCTCCCCGCTGCTTCCAAGGTCCTCCCTGAAACAGCATCAGCACCAGGATTCAAGTCACCAGCTCTCTTTCCCCAAATGATCACATTCTCCTTCTTGCTTTCCTGTTCTTCTTCCAGAAAAAAAGCTTCATCTTGCATTTTGTCCCTTGCTCGTGAACTTTCTAACAAGCATTTGGTAACTTCAGATTAGACAAATCCCAGAGCACAGAGCTAGGCAGCAATTTTTCCTCAAGGGACAACTACCCTGGAAATTGGACAGTTAAACCTAAGTGCAGAATGCACTACAAGAATGCAATTATTCACAAGGACACTGTTTCAGGCCAAAGACACAAAAACATTTTGGTTTGATATTGTTAAATGGCCGTGTGATTTTGAATTTAAATCGTGAATCATCCTTGCATGCTCCTTCTGACTTAAATTTGCTTTCATTCAAGCAGCATTCATTAAGGACAAGTGAGTCATTAGGTATGGTCAGGCTTTCACACAGGAGCAGGCACTAGAAATTCCCCACTGCAGCCAGCTCACATCATCCAAAATCAACAGGAAGAACCTTCTTCAGAGGTTAAAATAACACTGAAGGGTTTTTTTTTTCTCCAAACGTAATTTAGCAGATGATAAATTGTTACTGAACTGTGAAGGTGTAGAAGACAAAGGTCTATTATCGTAATTGACAACAGTTATGAATTAAACCTGATTTATAGTCTTAGTTTGGCAAATCAAAGTTTGAAATTGAGGAAAAAATATCACTAGTTAATTTATATACGGGGAAATGATCATTTATCCACATGATTTACCTGAGCATCAGTCTAACATGCCTGCCTGAGCCTTGCTGTACCTATTTTTAACCTAAAAAGGTTATTATTGCTCAGTGCTCTCTCAATTTTCTCCTTCCCGATCAAAACTGCGTAGCTCCTTACACACCACAGCCAAGATACACATTTCCCACGCCATCTGCACACATATCTCTTGGGTTTGGGGGTCTGATAATCATCAGCATCTCAAGAAATACCTACCCATTTTCATCTATTTTAAAGAAAATATAAGCTCAGTCTTTCCTGAAGTCACAGGCAAAAGTCTTAATCATATTTTTTCCGATCCAAATTCAACAATATCAGCACAAATAGACTGTGCTATCACACTCGCGTTTTGTTAAATGGACAGAGCTGTCTCACTAGATCAATACAACTTTTCAAAGCAAACGGTTCGTCTCAAAGGAAATTAAGAGTGGCTAAAGATAAAATAAGAAAATATGAAGTGAGAATTTTAACACAAGGCGCTAGCATGGCTAGGAGGAGATGTAGGGGAGGAGCGACTCCACTGCCTCCACACGTGGACCGAGAGCCCTCTGCTCGTGTCCCTTGGACAGGCTGAGTGGCACACGTGGCAGCCCACGTGGGCACACTGGATAGCTCAAGTGGGCCTAGATGCCTATTTGCACCCAAGTTTTACTCAGTACAACTGCACCTGTAATGGTATCAGCAGCTCTGCATTAGGAACATTTACACTGATCCTCATTTTTATTGCCTCATGGATAAGAACAATAAACAGAAAGATCAGCTGTTCTCTTCGGCTATCAGTCCTAAGTCTCTAATACTCTTGCAAAAGTCAATGCATAACCTAATAAAGTGTCCAAAGCTATGGGCATTAGACAAAAGACAACTCTGAAAACTTAAAACAGACAAACCTCTGAAAAAAATACCTGTTTTAAAATATGCATCTGAACTACCTGGCAGACAGTTTAACAAACAAATGTCTATTAAATTCTACATGGAAGTGATCTTTGACAGGAATAAAATAACTTTTCAGTGAATATATTTTCACAGACACTGTCCTGTGGGTGAAATCCTCTCTGCAAAGATTGACTATTCATACTTGATGTAGCTGAAGGAGAGAGTGGCAGGTGAAGTGGAACATAGGGTCAAAGTGCTGAGCTTTTGTATGCAGAAGATGTTCTCATGGAAAAAAAGAAAAACAATATTTCAATCAGTACAAAGCAATAATTGTTCTTAATTTCTTTTAAGGTCACACAGAATGAATAATTCAGTCATACATCAACAGGTAGGTGCACGAGCATATGCTGCCTTCACACAGCTGGTGGAGCAACCCAGCGGGATAGGGCAGGAGGCTGCGCCCTTGGGAAGCCAGGAATGCAGCACGGAATTGCACGGAGAAAGCAAGCCGGGTGCGGAGGGGAGGCGCATCATAGGCTTGCAATGACTTCCCTGGGCTCACTTACAAGCCACAGCAATAAACGTCCCATTTAGAAAAAAATAAATGAGAACTGCAGAGTTACAGCTTTCTGTAAAATGGTTTCCTAAGGTAATAAGATGCCATGATCAGTACAATTTTGCTGATGTTAAGAGATCTATCAGATGCATGGGCTTCAACTGAGAAACTCTGTATCATGGCAGATATAAGGATAGAGGGAGATATATCTTATGTTAGATAAGAGGGAGGGAGGAAGGGAATCTATAGGAAGATAGGTAGTGAGATATATTCCTCATGCTGCACCTACACATAAGCTGCATCCCTACTGAACTGTGAGGTTTCTGTATGTCTTTTCTGCAAACCCTTGAGATCCTGATGTGGAGGGGAGCAGCACATCATCTGCCACACATCATGGGGATGTAAAGATCTGTATCCCAAGATCCCGATTCACTGAACGAGAAACAGGTATCCAGCAGTCACCATTCCCCCTTCCTCTGTGTGTGCGGGTTGATGATATTCTCTTTGGAATTATATATTGCACATTAATCTTCTGCAGAGCTGTGTATTCAACATTATCAGAAGATGCAAGATTTAGTCCTTAAGAATGCTAAAAAAATCAAACTTATAAAATTTTAATTTCTAATTCAACCTTTATTTTTTGCCTAGAGCTAGTTTTCCTCACATTGCTAATTTTGTCCTTAAGAAAGGGCCATGTGAACGTACATTGCAGGTTCTGTTAACATGCAAAATAACATGATTCAGAAGTTCATACATACAGATCAACCAAAATTCAAAGGCTCATTCACTCCGAGACTGTTTTCCAAAAATTATCATCTGTATTTCACTATAGTAAGAGTAGAAATCTGCCTAGAAAGTCATTCAAATACACAAAGGGAGGTCTGTGCAGGAAGCTGGAAAATAACTAAGGTCACTGCTATTACTTAGTATTTTTCCTAACACAAATATAATACAGGGGCAGTGGAATATAGCAGAAATTAGTGTTTCAACATATAAGGAAAGATATAAAGTTGTTTCTTTTCTTGTTCAGCACAGGAATTCTGGCTAATAAGTGACACATACAACCCAGCGAGATGCAGTGATGTTCAAGGAACAAATCTAAAGAAAACTCAAGCTGCAAAAGTGTTGTAAGAGTTTGTCTCTTTCCATCTGGAAAGAAATGGAATAATATCCCTGAATGAATGGAAATATGAATTTCTAAGTTAAAGGGAATGCTACTGTAAGTTAAACAAACATGTAGGCATATTGCTTTTAATTAACATACGATATCGCAGATACCGGAAAAGGAGGATGAGGAGAAAGGCCAGTGAGAATTAAAGATATCTGAAGAACAATTTCTTATGCATTCCTTCAGTATTTCAGTTCAGAGACACTGAGGGCAGATCTATGTAAATATTTTCAGGACTTTTACACTCAGAAAATGCCTGTTTAAATAAAATCTAAAATCTGCTAGGTTCGGACTGACACAGTTTTCTTTTTCAAAGTGTTTGGACCCCGATTCATTCACCACAAACTCTCGGTGTTGCAGGACTCAAGTCAGAGCACACTGACTCCCCTCTTCTTCCCTGCAAGGGCAGCTCTCTCTGGCAGGCGCCTTTTGTAGCCGATTGAACCATTCAGCTGTATTCACACCAAGCAAGTCAGAAGCACTAGTTAATTCCAAATGCTAGTTAATTTATCTGCATTTTATGCAAAGGAGAGTCCTCAAAGACACAATTTAGTAACTGACAATGCAAAAGGAGTATTTGTCAACACGTCTCGTCAGCCCAACCAGAAGCACTGGAGCAATCTGGAGCCAAGAGCGCCATAAATTCAGGAGCGCAAACTGCTCCATCCATCTCTGCACCTGCTAATCTCAACTGATCACTGCAATTTACATTTTGTCATAAGGTCTTTTATTACAGGTGATTTGGACTCGGCACTTAAGCAACCGGCTGATGCCAAGGAGCCAATGCTGCTGGTGGAGGGGAGCAGGATTCCATGCCCTGCAGTCAGCATCACATCTCCCTCTTTGAATTATTCCTGCAGGGAAGAGACAAGGGCACAAATGCCACTGAACTTGCACTAAAAGTCGACATTGGCTCCATTTCCCAATATTGCACTGTTCAGCTGCAAGACTTTCAGACATCCTCTGTCCTCTTTACTTCACAGCCAGGTAGATGCTTTAAAACACAAAGAAAATTAAGTATTTCAAACTAAATTTTAACCTCTCTGAAGTGTTTTTGTATTGCAGTTTTTAACAGTCAATTTAGTCCAATTCCTGGATTTTTTAAAGCCATTTCATGGTAAAAGGATATCAACATATATCATCATGCAAGTTTTTCTATATGGTCATCACAAAGTCACCACTGTATTAAATAGAATCATTCCATCTGAAAGATTTCCTAAAGAAATTCATTGCAGACATCAGGAAACTAAACCAAGGAATGCAGGGAGGGGAAGCCCTTTTGTAGATGGACATGAATATTTTACTAGTTTCTGCAAAACATACAGGAGATTCTTGGCAGAACCCAAGTTCGAGTTGCATCCCATAGTAATGCACCTTATTAAAGGGCTTTGGAGTATTATAGTATTTCCTTATATTGAGTGACAGAACAACCACCAAATGCACACGTAAGGAATAACGTTCTGCCACCACCTGCACCAGGTGACCTTACTCTACAGCCAAGATACACCTTATCTCCTCATCGGTAAGATTTGTCTTCACCTAATTTGGAGGGCTTGTTTGGTGACCTCCTTAAACATGTGGGTGGGATTCTGCAGACTTAAAGGCAATAGCTTTTAAAGGCCTCGAGCACCCAGCAGGATCTGGCCCTCAGTAACAACTCACAGAAGGCTGCAGTTGCAGTTAAGGGACATCAAGCATCCTTAATCCAAAGTCTTGCCTTTGAGCCCATCCACAGACTCCACCTTCTGCCAGTTGGCTCCTGTAGATAGAGTTGCTACAGGCAGTTTGGAAAGCAGCAAGGGCTGCACAGTCTTCAGAGCACAACAGGACCTTTCAAGTAGCTGCACTTTTGGATGCTGAGCTAAATCCAGCAATCCTGTATTTTTCTTCCTGTGTAATAGACTCTTCAAAGTTTTCTGCCAAAGGCACCACTTTTTGATTAAATAACATAAGAAAAACAGATACCGTCATTAGTTGGACAGATTTTGTTCTTAAAGGATCTTTTAATCTGGGCAAGAAGGCTAGTTGCAAAAGGAGCTTTCAATTATTTGAGAGTCATTTTCCAAAAGCACCATTGCTACAGGTATTTTACAACTACCACAAATACTATTGCCGATAAGAAACATTTTTGCCCACTTCAGGAACACTTGCCTTTCATCATCATCTATATATTTAAAAAAAAATATGCAATTTATCAAGCTGCCATGTCCTAATAAGCAGGCACACATAAGTACGTGTTCTGTAAGTCTGTTCTTTATTAGTTTGGGACTAGAGCTTATTAGTCATGTATGTTTATCTCCACCTATTGGAAGCCATTACTCATGCATATGGATATTTTCATGTAGGCACTGCATCCTTCTCCTTTTCTTATACATTCCATGAAACTGTTTCCAGCAAAACTAATTTCCGTCTTTGTTCACTTTCTACATGAAGGATAGAACTAGATCTCACAGTGCGGTCTTAATCCGGACTTTCATTGGCAATATAAAAGTCTAGCTCTAGCATCAACTGGAGAAGAGATCTACTGCAAATCCACTAGCAGTAGGGGAAAGGATGAAAGTCTTGCCTAATTTATAAGGAAGGATTCCGATTTGCACAGCATTTCATATTCAGAGGCTACTATGAAATCCTACCAACACGTATTAGCATAGAGAGCACTAGAGGAGAAAGAGGAAGGATGATACTCATCCCTGAAGAGATGAGCATCAGACTCAAATACTCTTGCACAGAGAAAGCAAAACCTCAAGGATAAGAAAGAAGGATCTTCAAAAGCCAAACTGAAGCATCCTCTGCTTTTCAAAATTATACATACCGAAAAGTCATCCCTAGTTCAAAGATCACTTTACTCCTGGAAGAATGTCTCCCTGGTACCAATGAATGGAAAAAAATGGAAAAAAAAATCAATTGTCCAAGTACAGCAGAACTTTAAAAACAGAAAGGCAACAATCCTCTTGAAACTAATGGTTTTTATAATGCAGCTATAAAACCAAGTCTTTAAAGTGAAGCACACTTTACATAGGAGTCATTCACAAGCTGTAAGGTAACTGCTGTAATTTCATGCATCTTTTCATTCATCGATAACAACAACAAAGTTTTGTCAAAATTAAAAAGCAAAAAATACGTATGAACCACGATGTTAGGGATGCAGTTGTAGCTCTGCATTTACAGACACACTTTCAATACAGTTTGTTATCTAAAGAAAGCATTGAGCACACCAAAATCCCAAACATTAATTTTCCTTTATTAAGGAAAGCTCACCATCTACAAAAATCTGCTTCCTTTCAAAAAAGCTCTTTTGCAAAATGGACTTTAAACTCACAAATCCATCTCTGCTTTATTACTGGGGAGTGCTATACTTTAATTTCAAACCATTGGTGCCAGCAGCTCCTTGAGCAGCAGTGATGAGCGGTGCAGGGAGTACAGTTTGCAAGAGTGATATTAATCACGTCTGCATATTGCAGGACTCTGCTTTGACCAAGCTGTTTGGGGGGATGTCCTTCCTTTGCTGCTCCACCAGCAGTCCTTTCTGCTCTAG
This sequence comes from Rhynchotus rufescens, assembly GCA_032273925.1. Lineage (NCBI taxonomy): Eukaryota > Metazoa > Chordata > Aves > Tinamiformes > Tinamidae > Rhynchotus > Rhynchotus rufescens. Next base: position 20,056 of record JAVCKT010020820.1, read on the forward strand.
GATAAGAAGGCAAATTCTTCCAGACCACTTTCTATTAAAAATAGTAACTCAAAGTGGGGCTTCATAATGTGCTTGGGCTTTTCTTCCTCCCACTGCTTTGGGAGGAGAAAGGAGCTGTTCAAGCAAATCATGGTCAAAGAGAACAACCGTCCAAAGCACTAAATAAATAAATAAATAAAAATCGCACTGTGGAAAGTTACTGAACTTTCTGAGGGTTGGTATTTTCCACACATTGATCAAGCTTGGAATAATATATGCAAAAATAGTAAAGAAACACACATAGAAAAGTTCAGCCTGCCTAACTTAAAGAACTGGTGTCAAAGATGAACAAGTGAAGTACCAGAGGGTCAATATTTAGCCAAAATACTCAGTTCTGAAAAAGGACCAAGTCAGGCCAAGTCAGAATCTACCACCACCCCAGGGTTGTCTCCTGGCACTATTGCTAGCATTGGGCTACTCTCTGGGTCCACTAAGCTCCTCAGCTTCTACCTCAGGTGACAAGGATCTGGAGATCAGAGATCTGGGATGGCCAAAGGGCAGGATGCTCCTGCCAGTCTCCTTCACAACAGGAGATGCTCCTGTCATGAGCATCTTTACTGGCATCAGGAATAGGAAAGTAGCTGTTTTCCAGTGGGACAGGCTCACAAAAGCAGGAAGAGAGCCCTTTTAAGGAGTATTCCTAGCCTACTATATACATTACCTATAGCATTAGATTTCAGAGGAATTCTTGTAGGGGAACAGAGATGTCCTGGCTATTTTTGCAGAAATGGTGGCCCACTGAAATCAGTGATTCCACCCTTAAGGGCAGTCTAGCAAGCTACAGCTTGCTCCGTTCCCTCCTATCGCTGCCAAGAGTCCAGAGTTTTAAGGGCTCTAATCCAAAATTAGCTATTTTGCTCATCCACAGGACACCAAAATTATTTGGCTCTACTGCTGGGAAGCCTTAAGCCACAATGAACACCATCAAAACTCATTAAAAATGAAATAATACAAACTAGCTAGCTCACACTAGATCATCTAGCTGTCATTACTTGTGCAGTAACCCGATATCATTTCACACCAACCCTGTCAAGAAGCAGTCATTAAAAAAAAGAAGTTATGAAATAACCTGACCTGTCTGAAAATGGGAAAATTCTTATTATGGGATAATTTTGGTAAGTGCAAAAACATTAATATTCACAGAAAATGTGCAAAGTTTTGGATTTAACCTACTATCTTCTCACTGAGGTATTTCCCATTTTTATTTGTTTTTACCAGTCATCTAGCTTTATAGGTTAATCTTCCTTTATTGTAGCATTGCTACCCACGGCGAGTGCATCCCCACGGCCGATCATCTCTGTCTTTGAAACCATTTCTGAAGTCAGCATTGAAATAATCTCTCAATAAAAGATTCTGTTGAGGCACTACCCTGTTAAAGAAATTAAATAACGATACTCTATTAATCTCCCAAGACTTTGATTAACTGTACACCTGCATAACTCCTCCAAAAAAGCAACAGCACGTTTGAATAGACAAGATCCATTTTCTCTAGTTTTGATAGAGACAGAAAAATGCATTACTGTTAATGAAGCATTTCTACTCTGTGCCGTTTTTTCCACGTTAGCTGGCAGTTCTCAGCAAATATTTTGCCTATTTCTATTCTGAAAATGAAAAGCATGTATTTTAGTCACATTCTTTCTCTGAATAATTTTTGCATGTATAAAAGTACAATGGAAAACATTTCAGTTCCATGTGCATTAATGATACCAGTACTGTTGCATTGTTTTATAAGAAAAAGCACATAATTCTTTCAGCTCTCTCAACTTTAGTTCTTTAGCAGAGAAGAAGAAAGGAAGAGGGGGAAATGAACAGATAGTCATATATCTGTTCATATATTTCAACATCGTATTATGGTTTTAGAAACTACATTTTATATATACTTATTAAATTGTTATAGAACAGGTCTAGACTTCTGATAACTGAATATGTCAATAATGATTTCAAAGTGGATGACTAACATTGCCATTCAAAATAATTATAGATGCCTGGAAATACAGATCACTCCGAAAGCAAGTCATATGCACCATTCATACGTAAAAGTATGCACAAATATCTTCCTGTGGATATATGACTATGCAAATATACCTATATACATATGGATGCTCCAAATTAATATCATCTGGCTGTAGTTCAGACTGATTTTGATAACTAAATTGCAAAATGTCAGATAAAATTCAAAAAGAATTCCTTTCATTGTTACATTCAGCAACAATAGGTTTTAATGGTTGCCCTACCTCCACAAATTGGGGTCAATTATTTTCTCTGATACCTCTCATCACAATCTAATAAGCAGGCTAATAAATTCCTGCTTAAAGAGTAAACCACCCTTTCCTTAGATAATCATTTATTATCTCATATCAAAGACTGTCCATTTCTTTTATTTGAAACTATGATTTCTTTTCCAAGTGACCATTACTTGTTTAAGGTGTTTTCTTTTAAAACAATTACATCTATTTGATGCTGCATATTAACTATCAATATTCAGCATACCTTTTCTAAGCAGGTTATTTATGCTGCTATGGTCAGTACATAAGCCTGCAGGGAAGATGAACAAGCAAGAAATTTATGTATATTGGAAAGATTTAGAATATTTCTGGAAATAAAAAAAATGTTTCAGTGTCACAGAAACCATCAAGTGGCTGGATTTAGAGAGCAATAAAGGAACTCTCCACATCATGGACCTCCAACAAGGTCCAGAAGGGTTGTGTGAATAGGACCTTAGCTTATAGGACAAAGCTAGTTGGATAATTTTCATCTTCTCTATCACTGCGATTTTCTGGAAAACATCTGAACAAAGATATGGGAGCCTGATGATCTATGTGGAACGTTTCTGTATCCTTTTTTCTTCCCAATTTTCCCATTGCATACTTCCCATATTATGCGACATTCCTCATCCTATAGCCGGGAAGCATTATTGGATCTTCTGAGATGCTACTTCAGGAGGTGCCTTCTGCTTTTCTTTACCAGCACAGTCACAAAATCCTGGAGCTACCCTGACACAGACTCTAGTGGACATACATAGGGATATTTCTGTTATCAATCACACCAGTGGAAACATACCTGCAGCCGGGTGACTTTAGGGAGAGTAAATTGTGTGTAATTAGCTTTAGAGATAATGCTAGATGATGGCAATTATCCTTTTAAACAGCTGCTAAGTAGTGTTAATTGGCTGTTATGGACTACAGTTTTCCAAGGTATATACAGTAAAGAGTCTGCATACACACACCCTAATTAAGCAGAACATACTCGGTGATATAAGAAATAACTGAAATGTCAAAAACATGGGATTTGGGAGAGGGAATTATATTAAGACTTCAGTCAGCTTCAGACTACTGCTGTAAAAAAGGAATTAAATTTAGCCAGGTTGCTGAGGTTAAGCACTTCCCCGTTATGCAGCATATCACAAAACCCTAACACAGACCAGCAGATCCCAGGCTGCATCCGTGACCTCTGCCAAGGCAGGATGCTGCTATTAAAATTCATGAACGCAAACAACATTTATTCTATTGAAGAAAGTCAGCTTTCACATTTGCTTTCAACAGGTGAAGTTTTTAGACTAATAGCCATCAAAAACAGATAAATGAAATCACGACCAAAGTTTGGGGTCTGTGGCATCATTCCATTCAGGCGCATCCCATGGAATTTCCTCCCCCTCTGCTAATCCAGCTCGGGACCTAAATCAGGCATTTCCCAGCAGCTTTTTCTGCCAAATCTTATCCCAAAAAGTCAGCGCAGCCTGTTCTGCAGAGCTGCCAGGAAGACAGTCCTCCCAGGCTAGAATTAACTAAACTCTTGGCATTCTATTGGGCTACTGACTATTTCTAAGATTGCATTCATAGCAGATATTCATCCAAATTGCTTATATAATGTAACTTTTCAATTATTGGCATTTGTGTTTTTCTTTCCATGCAGCCACATGCTCAATTTTAAATAGCACTAATTGAAAGCAAGCAATAAATGAAATGGTGCTTAGAGCCTGCATATCTACCTGCTCAGCTCATCTCTCCAATAGATCTGCGAGCGATACAATTTAATACACTGAATTTTCATGTATGGTATCTAGACAACCAGGCTTCTCACTCACTTCACTATACCCTCATGTACCAATCGCTGTAAAGTTTAAATCGCCTTTTCACAGAACAATTTTAATACAAGACTGATCTGTGACTCGTGTCACATAGAGGCTCAATATTCCTCATGGGGGCACTCAATATCAGAGTGGATATATTCGGTGGCATGCAAGCCTCCAGAGCTTGACTAATTTGGTCAGGATGTCATTTGAGTAAAGCACTCCATTTTGTTCTCATAAAGCTGTATTTCTGCTCATATTTTCCTTCCTACCATTATTTCTAGAAAGGCTTTTCATCACCAAGAAATCTCCGTGAACATCCTCACCTTTGCTGGTCATTTCAGCAACCCTTCCATAAGGTCTCCTAGAAGAGAGTGATTTGTGCAAGGGAAATGTTTTATTCATGTTTGAAAATGACCCAAGTGAAACCTGAACTAATAATTCACCCCTCCTTTTTAAGAAAAAGGCTACATATCTTGAATTTAACAGTACAGGGTTTTTTCAATAATTGCTAGTGACTCATGATTCTTTCTGTGGTCTATCCAGAAAGTCTATATGTGTATAGATTTAGGCTCAAATATTGTAATTTCATTTTTTTAGAAAAGTCAATCTTGAGCTTTATACTGAAGTACCTGCACTATATATACATTTATGTGTGTATATATGTGTTATATAGTTGTATGTTTTACATATATAAGAAGTAGTGTAGTATATGTATATAGTTGTTTTGTGTGTGCATGCATATACATATGCAAATATATGCATATATATATGCATATATATTTTATATACACACAGAAGAAAATGGATCAAGAGTTTTTCTGCTAAAGGGGAAAAAAAAGGTCTCAGTGATTCCCAATTCTCCTACATCT
>JAVCKT010020820.1:25135-36999 GCA_032273925.1 Rhynchotus rufescens
AAAGGCGAACATCATCTTTAAATTATACAAATTGGAAATGACTAGCAATGCATTTCAGCACAGCGGTTCAGAAGTCATAATCAAGGCATATAAATGGCTCCACTTACTCATCACTAGCTAAATATTTACTTACACGTTCATGTCTCATGCAGCCATATCATCATGGCAATGACAGTAGTGCTATTTCACTGGATATAGTCAACAACTTTCTAAAAATAGAGAGTAACCCTTTTCAGATTCAATTATCTTATTACAGGATCCAAAGCATTTCTGAATACCTTCAATTCACTTGCTTTCCTATCTGCATGAAGCAGAACATAGAATATGATACCAATTGAGATGAATAAAACATCAGTCCCTTTCTAACATTTGACTTACCGCTATCCCTAATCTCATATTACTACACAAACACCAACTTTGTGATTGAACATGTGTAACATATTTGCTAATTAATCAGCATTCCGTGTCACACCAAAAAGATACAGTAATTTTGAATGCAAAAGTTATGGATTATTCCAGAGCAATTAAAAACTTTTGCATGTCTGCTTACAGTATTTTCATTTATTAAATATACCTTGGAAACAATTGTATGAAAGAGATCCACAGAACAAGTATCCATCTTGTCACACTCTCTGCAAAAGCGAAAAATTAGCTTTCCATAGGGCAACCTCTCAGTGAGAGGGCGCAGCTCCATTGAAATGCAGAGCAACATCCTAATTTATCCTTACTGAGAAGATCATTTTAACATGGTTCGTGATCTCAGAGTCTGCCACCACAGGGACACTCAAAAACATCATTCAAATTAACTAAAAATAATAAGTTAATAGAGTGGATTAGTTAAACTGAATCAAGAATCTTTGAGGCTTTTCAGGTACTCAGAGTTGATGCAGCCTCAAGCCAGTTTAGTTTGTTTCATTTTTAAGGCCAGTTTAAGATCTCTTGAACTCCCAGTGTATGGCTGGCCATAATTTAAAGGAGAGCTAAAATAAATTCACTTTAAAAAAATCACTTAGATTATTTTTTTCACTGATTATACCTACCAAATAAGCTACCAACCTTAAACAAAACCACCAGCTCTTCAGAGGAACCTTCAGGAGATGGTCACCACGTTGGCTCAGCACAACTAATCCCTACAACAGCAATCAATGCCTAGAGCACAGGTGATCTAGATTTCAAGAGCAACCTCACTCCATATATCTTAGTCTCATGACTACTGATAATAGGCACATATTATAATTATAGTTTACTGCAAAAAAAATACAGATTGCTTTATTAAATGCCCTCCACCAGCTCCCCTGTCGGCCCTCTCCTGGTCCATGGCAGCAGAGGTTACTCTTCATTCCTTAAATCAGTTTTGGTAAAAGTGTTGCCAGCAGTCTCAACAGCTGTAATTAGCAGTTAATTAGGTGGCCCCTGAAATGAGCCTAATTGACCTGCAGAAGCAATCCACCTGCTCCTGGGTAAATAACCCATTGCTCTCACCCATTGAGTGGGTGTTTTAGAGCTTCTGCTTCGGTCTTTTGTCTTTCTGCTTATTCAGTGTAAACCAGGTGGGCACATGAGCTCCTCCCTTCAGCCCCAGCTTGGTAATTTTTAAAAAACAAAGGAATTATAACATATATTTTCAACAGGGGCACGTGCTTAAGTGATTTCCTGACCCAAAGCCTTAAGTTATTCAGAGAAATTGAAGAAAGGCAGAAAGGAGCAACCAGCACAAACACAAGGCTCACTTGTATTCTCTGACAGGATGGGAATAAATGGATAGTTAGCAAAAACTGAAGGTTATAACGGGTCACAACTGCAAGACATGTCACCCAAGAGCAAATAAGGCAAAGAGTAGAGCACAGTGCAACTAGTGATGCAGTTATTGTCTCCCTCCTCATCACCCACAAGCTGGAGCACTCTGCTCCTTTTGAAGCATCATACTTTGTTGAAGATACAGAGATGGAGAGAATGGATGGAAAAAGCCCTGAGAAAAGCTAGAAAAATGGCCTAAAGCACAAATGACAGAGCCAGATGGAAGAAACGGTTGTCTCCAAATCTGGGAAGGCATAAGGGAATGGAAATATAGCAGTTTCCAAAGCAAAAGTGCAAAGATGGTGAGAGGAGGTACCTGAGCCTGCACTAATTTTTATACTTTAGAAAAATATCTTCCAATGATGCTCTGAAGCAGAAAAATAGATTTACTAATTTCCAGGGGTCCCTTCCAGTTCCACTCTTCTAGGATAGGACATCATCATGCATGCCATTAACCACATTATTCACCCAACATTCAGCGTGCTGCGTGCGCCAACACAGTGAGGTTAGCAGATCTTACCAGGTGCAAAGCAGCAGAAAAAGGACAATTTTCTGAGCATGCAGCAAATGGATGATGCTGCTCAGACTCAGCTAAAGGGAGTCTTTCCTGGGCTGAAATGATGAGGAGGTCTCAGAGGCAGATGGGCAATGCTGCTGCACAGTCCAGTAAGCAGCATCCATCTCCTTCCCCGCTTCCAAGCCCTTTTCTGGAAGGCTGAATGCTGCTCGCTTGAGCTTGGCCATCCCCATGCAAACTACAGGAGAAATTTCAACAGCTACAGGCCTCCCACCAGACTACAGGAGCTCTGCTCCTCTGGTTGGAACCAGAACTGGAATGACATCTAATCAAATTGCAGCAATAGGGGTCAACACTATGGAAGAAACAGCTACAGGTCGCAATCTGGTGGGCATTCACTCTTGTGTCATTCACAAAATAAATTTTGTTTTGTGTTATTATTGTGTTATTTCAGTTGTTAATAGCTCAACTTTGTGAATTCCCTTAAAGCCTATCAGCTTCAAATACAGTTTTTATAAGATATTCCCATCACATCCTTTTGGATACCACAAGTAACCTTAAACTCAAGGTCTGAGAAAAATGCTGAGGAGAGCACAGTGCTGCAATTTTGAAACTGCAGGAGGATCAAGTCCTTCAAATTATTCCTTGGAGATTTGGAGTCACGGGCAGTCATAGAATCATAGGATCCTGAAGACTGGAAGGGACCTCATCTTCATCATCTTCATCTCCTACGATCCTTTCTTGTGCCGCCCTCAGATGCTCTGCTGAATGAATCCAGTCTGACTTCAACCAAGGAGACAGGACTCTGTTTCTAGCCCACTTTGCAATACGAAACTGTATTATCATGCATGGATACAAGACTCTTCCTCAATAACATACTCTGCAAAGTAAGTCCCAGTCCTACAAATTGGTCTACACTGACAAATTGCCCAATTACTGCAAAATAAAAATGATTCCAAAAGAGTGTAGTGGCCTGATCGGATTCTGCCCAGTCACATCAAACTTTAAGGCTTTAGTTAAAAAAAAACATATATGAAACGAAGTCTATATAAGAAATATTTATTTGCATCACAACTAGATGAAATCTACTCTTACTACTATTTTTTTTCTTTTTTCTTTTTAACCAAGAAGTGCGGCTCATCTCTCTTACTCATATACTCATACACTCAGACTGAATCTGTGTGTGCATGTAAAGGTACCAATTTTCATATTTCCACTTTGAGTAGCTTGGGATTAGAGATTTATTAAATATGCAAGAGAATTTTTATCATGCAAAAAGTTCTGCCCATTTGCTCCTCAGCTGCCAATGCACAAACTTGATTTTCTCTTCTCTGGATCTGCAAATACTTTTACCTTGGATTACAGATCAAAACACAAGCTGCTGAAAATGGGTTTCCAGAAATACCTGCAGGGGTAATTAAAGGGGTTGTTAGTCGCCTGCTGTATTACACCGAGAGGCATCGTTCAACCCGGGCAAACTGTTTTCTTGGTCTGTTGTAAGGTTTGTAGCTGTTTCTTGGGCTAAACCTCCTAGAAAACTGTTTTTTTTTACACGCATTGAACTCTGCTAATCAAATGTGTCCAAAAATCAGTTGCAAAGTGAGAAACGCAGCATCATTTTACTCTGGATAGCAAACCGCTAATCCTATCAACTTTCCAGTCCTATGCAAGGAGGATGTAATTGAAGGCAGTCCCCTAACTTAATTAAAGTAAAAAGTTACAAGTGGAAAGCCTCTTGCAGAAGAAACCTTTCCATCATTTTGGGTGCACAAAGAAGTAATTTGCTTTCTGACATACCAGAAGCATATTGGAAGCAATCAAATGCAACAATTTCAAAGGGCTATTACCAACTCTCTGTTGAAAAAGGGCTGAGAAATAGATTTTTGATTTACATTTTTTTCAGGTCTTACTAAAATCAAATGCTACCAGAAACTCCTAGTATTTCCCACTGCCACCAGAACGGTTTTTCAACTTTAGGAATATTCCGGGCTGATCCTTTTGCCTTCCTTTTTCAACAGCAACCAAAATGCTTTTTGTCCCTACGTGTATACATATATATATACACACAAACCCCACATATTTATACATACACATGTTGATATAATAATAACATTTCCACGGGACAGCCCATAAAACCAGCACAAGCTCCTGTGCTTTTGGAAGCCCCAGTCCTGCTTGTGCCAAACTCTGCTTGGAAACCTGGATTTGGAGGCAGCAGGTGAAAAAAGGAAGGGATAATTTAGACCATCACAGAACTGGAGCAGGCAACAGAAGTTGCACGTGAAAGGACAGACCTGGCATATTCTGAAGCACCTTTTTGCAGGTGGGCTGCAAACCTGGTTTCCCGGTGGCAGGAGCTGCAGGCTCGTTGTTTGATTAGTACCAAGACTCGGGTTGCTGCGGGAGAAGTGCTGACACCTGCACCTCAACGCACCTGCGGGCTCAGGATTCTCCTACCAAAGGGAGCTGCTCCACTTAATGCACCCCTCGCTGCTTGCTGTTCTTCATACATAATGTATTCCCAGCTAAACTGCAAATTGAATTTTTTTTTTAAACTATACTACATGAAAGTGACCTAAAAAAAAAAAAAAAGTAATACATTTCATAAAACCTTAGTAGAAACACGCCAACCCACTGAAAGTAATCTGGGAAGTCAGCAACCGCACTTATCTACCTGTTCTTAGATATCATTTTCGCTTTTACATTCTTTTTGCTTCGGTATATGCTGCAACCAATTTATTTTGTGTGAACTGAGAATTTTCTAATGTTTCTGTTCAAGATAGCAGAAGCCAGAGGACTTGGGATCTATGTAGGAGACATAAATGCTTAAATTCTTTTCTTAATAAGTTCTTCTGTCAGCTATCTTTTTAAAGCGAAAAGGAAAGGAAATTTCATTTTAATTAGACTACTGACTAGGGAAAAATCCTACCTATCACTTCTATATTAAAACTGCATTTAGCAACACGTAGATCATTAAATTTGCTTACTTTCTGCACTGCTACGCACATTAAAAAAATTAGGTGAGTACTCATATATTCTTTCCCTCTACAAATCTATCTTGTTTCCCATAAGGAGAGTTTTTCTAACTCACGGTCTGTAGGGCAGAACTAATATGTTCAAAACCCACTGAAAGCCCAAGCCACGTATTTCACGTAGATGTAAGTGTTCCAGAAAGCGGGCACCATACTTCCCCTAAACTCCCTCGGAGTTTGCTGAGGATAAGAGCTTCTCCCCCAGGAGATACTGCTTTTCACAAGCCTTTTTTTTCTAATGTTTTCTCCTGAAAACAGGATCTGTAGATGGGTCTCCAACCTTTCACTCCGCTGCCTCTCAGCATTTCCCCCCGTTACCCTCGTGCAAGCAGCAGATTCAGGCAGGATTCACAAACTGTGCTGAAATGCTGCCTTTCAGCTTAGCTATAGAACAGCACATTTTTATATGAGGCAATTCCCTTAGCTCGATGTTCTTTGGCTCCTATGGCCAAAGTACATTTACTGTGGCCTGTCACCTCCAGGCTACGGAACCTGTGGTCCCACCGCTTTCCATATCACCCCACATGGCCAGGAGTCGCTTTCTGCCCTGCTGCTTGGATTCTGGGTTTATTCCTTCTAGCCTGGACTCCTCAGCCACCAGGAAGACAGGAAAGTTTTAGAATTGTTACTCCCGTGGTTTAGGTCCTCTGACTTCACTGTTATATCCCTTCTTGTTTTTGTTTTATCACTTTTCTGACAGCTTTTTTTTTTTTGTGCTAATTAAGTTGTCCATGGCCTGACCTTTTCTATTAGTAAGCTGTATCTCCCTAATTCCTCATTTATTGATTTACTGCCTTTTGTCTCCTTTACATGAACCTCATTGAGGTCATTCATATGATTTTTTCTTTCCCCTCTTTTAAATCTTGTCACTCACCTGCCATCTGTTCCCTATATATACAGGAGAGGAAAATATTTCTAATTTGCCTCAATGAAACGGGTTTTATTCAGCTCACTTACCATGTATGTCAGTCTAGTCTAATTTACTTGAGCGAAGTCACCCATATTCTCTCCGCTCGCGTTTCACCAGGGATGCACCGTTTATAGGCTTAAATTCTCCGAGGTCAGCAATGCTTCTTCCAAGCTTTATTGACCATAGCAAATTGGAGTGAAGCTCATTGGACCCAACAGTGCTGCCGTGAACTTGCTGAAGAGTGTACAGGGCAATCAATATTACTTTTTGTTTACTTTTCTTGTTATAAGGTACAGCAAACTAAGCTAAGCCTGACAGTCCAAGAGATGCAACAGCCACTGTGGAGGGGAAATGCAAGGACCAGATGTGCAATCGCAATGTTATGCATCCCAAGGGAAGTGTCCGCTCCTGCATTTCTTATTAGGACATTTGCCACTCCAGGACAGTGTTAAAATTGCATTTAGCAGCACATAGATGATTAAATTTACTTACTTTCTGCATTGCTACGCATATTAAAAAAAAAATGAGTTTGTACAGACCCATATGTATCAGCCTTTCTGCCCATTCTGCCAGTTGTTAGGACTCTTATCACCAAGTTTTCCTCATTTTCTCAAGAGGCTACACACTGCATTCTGCTGGTGCAGGAGAAAGGCAAACCCTGGCATCTCCTTCCTCGAAAAGCTGTGAACCACTTTGCTGAAATACTTGGTCTCAATAAAGACTGAGCAACTCCAGCATGATTCTGTGTTATCTAACGTAAATAAGAGTGGCATCAAAAAGTACTTGGAGCTATTGAAGCAAACCTTGAGGAAAGGATATCCACGGTAAGATCATTTCTGAAGATTATTTTTTCCTCCAGTTACCGTTTTCTAAATAGAAAAGCAAAGTTCCACTGGAAACATTTTATCCAGTGTTTGTTTTGAAGATCAGAGCCAAGAACGCCACCAGAAGTAAATGGCTATCCAGTGCTCAAACCACTGCGCAGAGGGGATTTTGTTCCTTTTCTAATGAATCCAGATGGTCTTGTTGAGGAACTAAACACACACACAGGCACACATTTAGCTGGCCTGCCTGGATGCCTCAGGACTGTATCACCTACAAATGCAAATATAAATTATTCACCCTTTAAAAGACACATCCGTGTACAAACTGAAGTGAAAAACACTATATAATAAATACATACCTATGAGATAAGAGTATAATTCTTTCAAGAAGGTCAGACGTTGGCAGCTGTGCCAGTGCCGCGCAAAATCCCCAATCTGACCCACTTTTTTCGATAGAGTTTCCCTATTTTCTCCAAAGTAGACGCAATGCAAGCTTGGCACAAGACATTATAAATCACCCATTTAAAAAGCGCCGGTAGCTCGAGAACTGCAAGCTCATTGCGCTTCCCTCAACGGCACAAGGAAGTACCATCTTCTATCTTAACATTCAAATTCTATTCCCACCGAGAAAACAACTTATTAGTAAACAACTAACATTCCCCACAGTGAAAACAATTTATTTCCCACAGAGAAAACAACTTATGAAGGGAAGGCACGCTAGAAATGCAATCTGGGCTCCAAGGAGCAGCTGCTCATCAATAACCCTCCTTTCAAAACACGCATTATAACGACCTCTATTAGCGCGTGCATAGGGAGGCGCATTACATCAAACGCCTACATTACCTTGATAATGGAAACATATTATAGCTTCCCAAATTCCACGTGCAATTCCGACACACCTGGAAGTCTTCGTCAGAAACTGGGAAATAAATTCTAGCATGTTTATATATCAAACAGCCTCCGCAGGAAAGAGAGCCATTAAGGACAACTCTCCATTTCCATTTTTTTAGGCAAAGCACACCCAGCCCTGAGGTTACTTGAATAATGTGGACACAATTCTCGAGATGAAATTAAAGCAAAGGTTTGTGGCACGGAGGTGGCCCAAAGCATGCCATTAAAAGGGGGAGGAAAAGAGAAAGAAGAAAACAAATGATATCCAGATTAACTGTGAGCTCACCTTTCAGGAGTGTGAAAATAAATGGAAAAAGAACTGAGACTATAAATGAAGGTCATAATTTCAAATTGTTTGGGGAAGCATTAAAATGTACTAGTAATTAAATTCATGTTTTTCTTGCCAGGAGTTTTGCCAAACTTAAAGCACTTCCCAAGTTTCAGGAAGCAAACACTGTTCACAGACATTCATGCTGACTAGATCTGGCCAAGAACGTTTTTGATAGAACATTGCAGTAGTCCTGATTAGTCAGAACTCTTGGATTTTGTGGATATTTTGTATTTTAAAAATTTGAAAATTTTGGAATATTTTTGAATATTCGTCCTGGAATTCCAGCCTCTCTTCCATAAGAAGCAGAGTTGCTTTCCAAAGCATGAGAAGGGCAGTGGGCACATCTTGCTTAGCTGGGTTGAAGAAGAGGAGCAGCAAGAGCTGTAAGCAGCAGAGTAGGTGGAAAGCCAAGGAACGAAGATGCCCGAGTGCCACCCTGCAAAGCACACAGGTCCTCTGCATGCCCCATGCTCACACAGCCCCTTCCCACTCTTCCTCTCTTCATACAACTATTTAGAGCAGATTTTACTTGTGTTTCTGTACATGTGCAAAGCACCTGCAGGAGTCTCCTAACACAGCAAGAAACCGAAGGTATTTCAGCAATACAGCTAAGAGCTACTTCAGCACAATGCTGGACATAAAGTTAGAAAACTTTTTTTTTGTGCCAAAATGCTAGTTATAAATACAAATCTGTATGTCTTAGCACTAATAGCTCCCCGTCACAGCATGTAATTTGTACAAGGGATTTCTTAAGCCCCAGTTCTGATGAGCTTGTGTTTATCTTCCATCAAGGCAATCCATTAATGTTTGCATGTTTGGGCAGCATGGCCGTAGATGTTTACAGAGCTATTCATCATCTCATTCCCTCCTGTCCAGAATCACTGACTCTTTCTTGAAGCAGAACAATTTCAAGTGAAGTCCGTACACTTCTCAAAACAAATAAATTCAACTTTGAATGCACCAGTACCTTTACGCAATGCCACTCAAGATAGGTTGGGAATGCTTCATCATATCAGGTGATGTTACCAAACTTCAGGAAAAAACAGTCTTTTATTTGGCAGGAGAGGATAGGGGGGGGCCTCTCCTGCACAGTTTCTATAGTTTCCATAGTGTAGAACCCCCCCAGTTTCTATAGATCCTGTGCCACTGACATTCTAGTTTCTGAGTTACCAACACAGTTGCCTATTTTCCATGTTTTTGTCATTTAGCTTCATAAATTCATTAATCATCTTTCCCTGGAACGTGCCTCTCAGTCGTGATGAAACTACAAATTAGGCCCTCCCAAGCTTGTCCAAGATCGAGCGGTCCTGAATACCTCTCAAGCTCACACAAAATTCATAGACATTATTTAATAACTAGGAAGAAGTGGTCAATAAAATAAAGTTTATAAAAGACCTTTTTTTTCCTGATGCCTGAGGATGAGCATCTCCAGAAACTGAATTTCTGATGATATCTTCCTTAGCCAGAGGTGACTTGAGTGGCACAAGCTATTTTCTCCCTTTAAGCCCAAATAAACCGAGAGGTTAGTCCTTGTTTCAGGTAGCACATTAGTGAAACCAGACCCAAGTGTCTTCAGGATAAAAAGTCGTGGCACCCAAGTCCAGCTCTTTGCAAATAGATGGCAGCTTTTACTTAGTAATGAGGCAGAGAAGAGGGAGCAAGAAGCAGGGCTCATTCTGCAGCATGATTTATCTCAGGTTGGCAGCTCCGACAGCTACTGTGCTTTTTTCCAACCTGCTCGTTTGATGGATGGTGTCCCACTATGACTGGACAGAGAAGCTACAGAGGTGATGGTCGCCTGCCCTTAACTCATGTTTGACTGATGAACCAAAAGGACCTGCACAGCCTTAGAGCACCGAGTTAGGCCGGCTACGGGAAAGGAGGAAAAGAAAAAAGCTCCAAAGAACAATCAATGTTTAATTTTAGTCTCACTCACAAAAGTGAATCCACTGGAAACTATGACTTTCCATCACTTCAGATTGATGTTGGGGAAGAGCAGAATCAGGCCTGTGGTCTTTTATGATTTTATCTTTTTCCCATTACGTTTCATATTCTTGAGACTGAGCTTTGTTATATGGAATCTATTATCCCTTCGTTATGCAGGCACAGCTCCCATTAGTGTCACAAGGAGTTACTGTACATCTGCTTATCGAGAGAGGAGCAGACTCCCTCGTGGCAGGACTTCTTTCAAAGAAAAACTAACAGAACTATTGAGCAAGAACACTTGAAAATTTAAAACCCTTCAAGCAATGATTATAGCTTTGCCGGTCCTTCAGAGGAGCATAAAGGGCCCCATTATACAAAATAAAATGAGTATTTGATACCTAGCAGTAACTCAAAAAAAAATGTGACATGACAGGACACCTAAGCTACGTTTTAAAGAGCAGCAAGTGCAGGCTACTTTCCTCATCTGCTATCTTTAGTATTCCTGAATGAGAGCTGTTTGCTTTTAAATTGCAGTAGGATCTCCAGTTCCACATCTACAAGGCAACAAGGCGCAGCTGCATTCTGAGGAGCTCTGGCTGCTCCAGAAGGATCGAGTTCTTCAGCTGCATATATCTATATTTATATATATAATATATATGTGTGTACGTTTTCAGCGAGTGAGGCTCTCAGCTGGTTACGAGGCTCACTTGACCGAGGTCAGCTGCATCAGAGGCAGGTATTAAAGACAGCTCTTCAAAGGCGGAGGCCTAAGGCCACGCGTGGAGCACTCTCTTCTCCAGGACTTGGCACCAACGCTCAGGGTGGCCCTGCAGCTCCCTGGCCGTGGGAAGAAGAGGCCAGGAGAGGCCAGCAGAGACACAGAGTTTATTATAGGTAAAACAGACAATAACCCAAGGTAAAATCACATTTTTTTTCTACGAGGTGAGCATGGAGAACAAGTAAAAACAGCTCTGGAGAGGCTGTGACAGCACATGCTGTCTCTGATTGTTTATGCAAGACTGACCCATTGCTACTAAAACATGTTTTCATAAAGATAATTACTGTTTCCACTTTGAGTATGTGTGACGCTGAAATATGAAGTGTCAAGTCATAATATATCAATGTTGGGAGCCAAATACTACAATACACGAGGTATTTTATTGCTGTGGCATAAGGAATTTTGCTTCTCCTCTTCCCTCAGTGAAAAAAAACCCATGTTAGAAGCAAATCATCACAAGCACCTATTGAGCTCAGCAGTGGTACTTACTTCTCCTTAATTTCCATTATCATAGTCTTTTCCCTTTGTTCCTCAAAGCTACAACAGCTTCTCTTTCCAGCTACAGCACGAAAGCATCAATCTCTGTCAAAACCAGAGCAGGAACCATGATTTTGGCTAGAGCTGCTGTCCATATCGATGCATTTTTACTATTTTGTTATTCCAAATCCTTCGCTCTCAGGATGCTGCTTAAAATTGAAGAGTAGGGGGTTGAACCAGGAGGAAAAGGAGGTGCACATTGGCTCTTCAAGGTCCACTTCAAGTCCTGGCACAGTTTAGGTCTTTGGATAAAATAGACAATAGGGAAGATATTTGAAGACCTTGCCCTCAGCTTTATGGCTATCTGTAGGTGTGCATGTT
>JAVCKT010020823.1:0-16931 GCA_032273925.1 Rhynchotus rufescens
TTAGGAGAGATTATGAATCAACACAACTTGTACAGCTGCTATTTAAGGCTTTCAATTTTGCTATTTGTTTAATGATTAAGCATATAGATCTTACCAGCAATTCTGAGTAATTCCCTGGGAATGCCACCTCCATCAAAATCTTTTTCTGAGGTAGTATGCAACATACACATTTTTAGACCTGGAAGAATAACATATATGTACTCTAGAAAATATATTGGTGCATCAAAGCAGAGAGAGAGAAAAAAAAATCTTTAAACCAGAGAGCTCCTTGCCAGCATTATATTTAGATATAAAGATTTTCAGGCACCAGAAACAGAGTAGTTAAATATATGGAAAATTACTCTTAATGATTGAGCCATGAAACTATCACTGTGAGGGTGAGAAAGGCCTCACACTAAGGAATATTGGCTGGCCTCCATCTGTGTCATCCTGCTTCTCACATATTATAGAACAATCAGTTTGTTAACAAACACTGATTATTTCCAGAGGGAATAAGAGATACAAGAACAGATCCCTGCAATCATACAAAAAGAACAAGATAGTATTAGTTGAGGACCTGATTCTTCCAGTACGCAGTCCAGGATTGTTATTTCTGACCAATTCCAAGGGGCCCTTTGCACCCATTAGTTGATGCAATATTTTAGGTCTGCTCCTGGATCACATCTTCCAGTTTAATTTAATCCAGAAGAAATCCTGGAAACACAAATCAAAGCAACTCAGATGGAAACAAGCAGGAGGTTCCCTTCCAAAGCCCACTGCTCATCTGGCCTCACAGCCAGCCTCAGTCAGACTGGCCCACGGCTGCCCACCCAGACCAGGGCACCGAGGCACTCACCGTTACTGCTGCCCAAACAGACCATCTGCTGCTATTCCAGGATGTTCTCACTCAAAAGTCAATTTCAGTTCACAGAACAATCTTAGATCTTTGCTACTAAGAAGTGAACTTTATGGCAATGCAGAGACAATGCTTGTGAACAGTGCTAGGCTCTCTTAGGATTTTGAGTTCAAGTGTTTTTTAGGCTTTGTACTGGCCTTTAGCTAGGGAGCATTTCCCTATTTGTCAATGGAGGATTGCAGAATCCTTCATCTCCCATCCTTTTGCTCCTCAGACAACACATACAACTTCCACCACATGCACCTTTACATGCATAAAATGCATATGCCAGAGAGATAACATCTCTTAGATTCATTCTAGAAACTTAACTAGATTTCAGAAGTCATTTCACTTCTTAAATTTCATTGTATGTAACAGAACAGTCCAATCTGATCTTTAGATTCTTGAAGAGAAACACCTGAAGTATTTGGGTCCAAAGTTTCACTGTTAGAAACAAAATATGACCAAGTTTCTCTAATAAAGAATCAAAAAAGTGATTTCTTAATAGTTATGTGACAGATAAGTCTCACATACATTCATGATAAAACTGACTTATTTAGCTTAGATATCAAAACATTGTTTTAGTTTCACTAACAAAATGTTGTTTATCTAAAAAGAATGATGGTAACAAATAAAACCATCTATACATCTGAAGGGTAAGTTAATATCCATTAGGCCAGTTTAGCAAAAGAAAGACAAAATATATATGATTGGGACTTCTCTCAATTACATGAAATGCAGTTAATATTTGACAGTAATTCCTATCCCAAGCAGTTAAGCTAAAGTCCATTTAGGTTTTGTGTATTTGTTCTATTTTATGGCTAAAAATTCCCAACCAACATATTTAAGAGTTTAGTAGAATTTTCTTGTTCCACTTCCAAGGTTTTGAAATATGGGCTTGTTGTACTACTCAAAAAAACTGAGTCCTTGGTAACTATTAGCATCATATTAACTATGCCTATATGTACATTTTTATTGTAACCATATACATCTCATAGGGGCATGAGCTGGGGAGAATTCTTAGCTCATATTTGTTTTCCCCATGCAGCCACACATGTGGTGAACAGCTGTAGAAGTTGTAAAATTGTCTTTACACTTCGCACGTGTTCTTGAAAATAATATGCACACACATATGCATGAAGCCAGTCCTGAAGCAAAACAATGTACTGAATATTTCCTTTTACTTGTTTTTATAAATATTTGGCTTTCCATAGATACATACAAATGCTTCTTGATTAACTCCTTTTAACAAAATACCAGCACTTGAATATTCAGAACTGCAGGTTTACCCGTTCATAACACGAACAAACCTTTCAGCCACCTCTGTTATGGCAAAGAATCAAATGCTGTCAAAAGTGGATCTGCAAAGCAACCATTACTAGGGGATTGTGACCAACTCCACTGCAATAAAATATAGAAATGAAAATGTAAATTGTTACTTAGATATACATTTTTCTCCAGGGTGCTGTAAGCAAAAATTGAAAACAGCTGAAACTGAGTCACCCTTCTAGAAAGTAAATATTGCTAATATGTATCTGATGTGTTAAAGGGTAGGGGATGCTCCGGGGACCAACACTCCCTCATTAATATCCTGTCACCAAATTGAGAGAAGGGTGTGGAGACTTCCCCTCCCTGGTGGCAGCTTAGTTTTCTGAATGCAGCTAAGTCAGTCCCCACAGAGATATCTTATCTGCAAGGCTCATGACAAGTATCTGAGGAATAAATGGACAGCATTTGGAACAGACCACACCGCATGAAGTAACAGTTATTTTGCAAGAGATTTCCCATGGCAGATATTTTCCAACCCGGGTATGAGAGTTTCACTCCCACACCCGCCACAAACAATACTGGCTTCGATGCTGTGCCATGCTATTCATGCACTCACAGTGACTTTAGGCAAGAAAGCACAGTAAAAGGGTACCTTCTTAGATGTGATTTAAGAAAAAAAGCCCATTTAAATGAAAAACACCTCACTACTCCTCCCATCTTCCATCTGCCAGCAAATGCACATATTGCACCTGGGACTCGCCACACACTAGGAAGGAAAGTGTTATACAAGCCAACTGTTAATTTAGCAAGCGTAAGCAACCTTTAAGTTCATCTCTCTGCTTTCCTATAATCCTTATAACATTTACTATGTTCCAAAGAATTGTTTCCTGTGAAAAAATCAAAAATATTTATAGTTAATTTTATTTTGACGAGCTATGTAGAGGTGTGATATCACTTTGAATTCAATGTTAGCCTGTAAGAAAAAATCAACCGCACATACAAATTGGCTACAAGACTCACACTCATATACCACACATCATCTGCATATACTAAAAATGATCAGATTTTTCTCTCCTAGTTAATAAAACTAGCAGAATCATTTTGGTGTTAGAGATGACTAGAGAGCTTACAAAAACTGTCAACTAATTTGAGAAAAATGGTTATACTTTACTACTTCTAGTACAAAGTTAAATGTGTGCTACATGTTAGAACAGTGCACTGATCACCCTGATACTCTGACTTAAGGGATTATCTTACCCACCTTTGCCAAGTTTTTATGCATCTCAGTTTTTATGGATCTCAATCCACTAGGTACATTGTTGTCAAGCCCCAGTTCTACCAGCTACCCATGTGTTTAGCAATAAGTTAATACGTTGTTCCACTTGGAGTTAGTCAACCTGCTCAGCTGTCCAAGCTGTGTTGAGGTAATCTGTCTGGAGAGATGCAAGTTGGAACTCCTCACTATTTCAATGAGCTCAAATCTACTGGTACCTGGAACTGATACTAACCAAAGATCAAGACTCAAATAAATATGAGAATCAAGCCAAGATAACCAAAGAATAAAAGTATATGCTGTTCTGTAGGATATTGCATTACTGAGCTGTGATCCCAATCCTGTTAGCTCCTCTCACTGGGACAATTCACACATTACCTGACATGAATAAGTATGGCTGAACCAGGGCACTTCAGATTTAAGAGCTTATGAGCTTTAGCATTTAGGTACATGTTCACCAGATAATTTGCTTTCCAATTATTTTTTCATTATTATCATAGTAGTTGTATTAAAGCTACTGCTGATAGGTAGAAAAGACACTGGAGTTCCACATTCTGCAGATAATATTCACTACTTTTTTCCCCCCTTCTTTTAATATACTGGGGCTTTCTTTTTTTCCCAACAGTTCCAGCAGAGATTTGGGAGAAGGAGGAGGGGAAAGTTGGAGAGATCCTTACGAGGAATGCAGTCCCAATAATGACTTACAGATGTCAGAGTAACATTCTGGGATTCTTCTATTATTCCAGAGCTATCATTTCTAACATGAGCAGAATAAAGGCCCCATGCATAAGACTGTAAACAAGTTTCTCAACTAAACTAACTGTGGCAACTTCAACTATTGGGGTGGGAGTACAAAGACCTCTTTTCTAGGATCACGCAGTAATTTTTTTTCCCTTATGATTTTACCACTAACTTAGAAGTGGGATGTGTCTACCATTTAGATTCCAAATCACCACCAAACTATTAGAAATGTCAATGCTCAAGCAAACAAAACCACACCCAATACTATAAGAGATATACTTGAAATTCAGACATGCAACTGTAATGAGAAAAGATGGCGTTTTCCTTTCAAATGTATAAAGTTCACTGCCAAAAAAGGAAATAAAAATGCATCCAAGTTGGGCAGCTGAAGTATGTCTAGAAGAGTTTATGTTTAACTGCATCCTGCTTACACAGTAAATAGCATAATACATAATTACACTTCACTAATTCATTAATAACATTTCAACAGTAAGTACTAAATTAATATGCTGAGTGCCTCCTGTACTATCAAACACTGTCAAGGCCCTTTTCAGATAATCTCATTTACACAAGTTAATAGATTTTTTCATACATGTTAATATTAACATAGTGGTTTGTAATTATCAGATAATAACAGCTCATCTTTGATGTGACAATAGCTTATTTATGATGCATCACCAGAGAAGGGATTTGGCAACACATTTACTTCAGGATCAGCAAGAGAATTTGATTGGGTCAATCAGATTTTCATTTGGATGCCAATCAGCATTTTTACCAGCAAAAAGGCATGAGAGGGGACACAGAAGCATCAGCTGTAGCTGTTGAGAGGTCTGTGGAGAGGGACAGAACAGAGATCAGGGCCCAGACAGGGTACTGGGGGCCCAGGGATGGCTCTGGGTACCCTTCAGACCTTAACTTTAGAAATTTTTCATACTAATCACTAGATGGAGAGTCCTGGAAATCCCCGACTAGGCTCATGTTGCTGACCTAGAACTGTCACAGTGGAGGATCATGCTACAAAGGCAACCTTGCTGTCATTTCATTGTTTGAAAAAGATCTCCTTTCAATTTTGAATGGAAAGCACTTTCAGTTTTATGAATATCCTCTTCATCTTAGCTCTTAAGGTGAATAGATGTTTCTGCTCCAATTTACCTTCTAATTTGTTAAAAAAGCTTTTATTTTATTAGACAAAATAGATGCATCATGGCATATCTTATTTACCTGTAAGGTACATAATTCTCAACTTGCTTTTAATCAGAGTTCTTTATATGACTGCTTTCAACACTTTTTGACCCTGCTAATCCTGATGTAAAATGCTGTAATTTGGGGAAAAAAAGTTGCAGCAGAAGAAATCTCACCAACTACATGACAGATGCCACGTCTTCTCCCCTCCAATTACACTCAGAGCACAGTGATAGGATACAGGGCAAGCCACCCATATGAGCAGACACACAGGGAACTGAGGTCTGACAAGTGGCAGTTGGGGACCTTCCATGTTTGTAGATGCCAAATAGACAAGTAACAATATCCCTACAGTCTCACCTGGTGACAGAACATTTTGCCTAATGCTTCTGGACTTCCATAAAAACAGCAACAATCCTAAAAAGACAAAAGTTTTCAGCACTGAGGTTAATTTCAGGATAGGTCCAATAGTCCTTGACAGAAAGATGGTAACTTTCCATACCCAAGGACTGGCATTTGACAAAATTGTTAATCAGGAAAAGAGTAACACTGAGAAAACTGAAAACTATTTTAAATTAATAGAAAGGGACATGGCACTTTATGTAGAAGCAAGTCTCTTCAGAAGAGTCCCTCAACAATTTTCTATTTAGATTTCCCATGAGCCTCAAAAGTACTGAATACTACTTTATTCATTTTTGCTTAAATATTTATGTTTCACACAACACATTACATAACTTTGCTGAAACATAGTTAACTCTGAACCATCTGTGAATAACAGAACTAGAGAATGACTAAGGTTGGAAGAAACCTTTGAAGATCATCTAAGTTGAACCTTCCTGCATAATCAGAGTCACCTACAGCACACTGCACAGGATCACATGCAGGTGGTTTCTGGATACCTCCAGAGAAGGAAATTTATATATTCAGTCTACAATCATATATTCAGTTTTTACTGTTCATTATTGAAGTCAAGAGCTGTGGTGCTTTGTAAGGACAATAAGAAATACTAGGTTTTATTACTTTTTATTTACCAGATGAAGTAGGTGCCACTTTTCTCTTGGCCTCTCCATCGCACTACAATGGAACATTATTTTTTTTTCCATTTCTTTTCCCCTTTTCAAATCTACTCAAAATACAGATCAAGAAATATTTTTTTTCCCTTCTTTAAATGAGAACATATTTTGAAACACCTTTTCTGTTTGACTGTTTTAATAATTTCTTCAACAGCTACCAGAATTAATCAAAAGCTTGAAGAAATACTGAGCACTCAACTTCCACTGAGTTGGGGGTTCTAGATTCATTTTAAGACTAGACCTTCAGTAAGATTATCACGCAATATTGCTACCATTTTATTCACCACTCGCAAACCACAAGAAACTACCCAAATAACTGAAAGCATACAAAGTACCTGAACACTGTTGTAGGTTTTCTTCTTCTGACATAGAAACTGTTGACAGAAATATGTGCACAAAGTACAGTAGGATTTGTTCCTGTGCATACAGCAATTTTTATAATCAGAGCATGTAGAAGTGTCACACAGTTCTAATGGCCACATCATTTCTCCTTGATTAGAATACTCCAGTGCTGAATGATGCTACAGTGGATTTATGTTTGCAGGAATCACCTGAAAGAGGTAGAAGAAAAACAAGTTACAATTTTTGTTACTCATAGAAGTAGAAAAGCTGTCCAGAACAATTTGTTTTTAATGGCTGTTTTAGCTCAAAAGAGGCCCTGAAGTGAAGAATAAACAAACTGTCAGAGGAACAGAGAGTAAGTCTCTTAAGATCAAGGTTAAGGTTCATTGGTACAATTGCTCTGAGGCAAAAAACATTACCACATCTTGGATTAATCTTGGCATGTAGATAATACAAAGGTACAGCAGTACTCCACATATTGTGCCTGTTTTACAAGCATTATAAATGCAACGCACCCAAACGTACAACACAATGCAGTGTTTTGTAAAAATTAATTATGAATTATAAATATATTGAGAGGTTTAGATCATAAAAAGATAATAAACAAAGGTTATATAAACATGCTTGCCTGGGCCTGTCTTGCACAAATTGCATTACCCTTCTTTAAGCAAATATGCTGGCTGGAATCCACAATCTAGCTCAAAAGCTGTCAGATTTCACATTTTGCGTTCAGCTTCCTTCTCTCCCACAATGCCCCAGCATTTTATGGTTTTGCTTTAAAACATAATTTTTAACATATTCTGACCCTCCCATGAAGAAACCAGATATGCAGAGTTAAATTCCATGCAAGATTCAGAGAGGTTCTCCACACACTTTGCAGAAATTGGTCCATTCATATTTATCTAATTTCTTTTCATACCATGTTACTGAAAAAACACTTAACTTAGTATCAGTTAAAAGAAAAGTTGTACCAAAACCTTCTGTCCTCCTTCCTACCCATAATTTACTTAAACAATCAAACTCCAGAATTCAGCTACACCTCTCATACCTCTGAAATATTCCCCCTCCATAATTCCCCTATCCATTCCAGCTAAAGAAATTTCTGCTCTGAGGCTGGATAGAAAACATCTTCTCAGCACATGGGCTCAACCCAAGTAGCCTGTTCTTTGTCATCTTCAAAGCTGCCGCTGCATCACCTTGGCCTTGGAGAGAAGCCGATCACATAGAAGGACCTGGACTGCTGCAGTGGCAAGAACAGGACTCTGGGCAAGGGCCTTTCCTCTTTTCTTGGCTGAGGTTCCTCAGTCAGGCACTACAGTCTGCAACTTGAGTTAATGCAATGCCTCACACCATGCAAAAGTTGCATAAATTCACACTAATAGGGTGATAGAGACTTCTGATGAGCAAAGCAGTGACTGAGCAGCACTACAATGAGACCAGGGCAGCATAAAGCTCTGTGTCCACACTTGGATTATCCCCCCTTGCTTATTCACAGAGCATCGCCGAGCCAAGAGCGTGGGGGAGCGAAGCCACTCGCCTGACAGCGAGCATCTGCATCCCACTTCAGCACTGTCAGCAGCATCGTTCCTGAGCTCTGGCAAATGTTATTTATTACAGCAAGAGAGCTAACACTGTCACATTTCTGGGCAGGACAAACTCACAAGAACTGCCTTGGTCACTTACGAAAGCTCTCCATTTGCTGATACACTGCTCGCTTCAGAGTCTGAAAAACGTCTCCTTGGCACAGAGAGGTGGAATATTCCCACTGGCCTGAAATATTAGTTCATTTTTCCATTGTGATGTTTTAAAAACTTTTATACTTTATACTGTCCAGGCCTTCCCTGGCCTGCAACAAAGCTAGAACCAGCACAAGTAACAGAGCTCATCACAGGCCAAATTCTAACATCATTAAAATGCTCTTAAAGTGTCTGTGGATACTAATAGCAAGAGCTGCTGTTGAGTCAAGGACAGGGCTGAGGCCAGGAGTTTGCACACACAATTTCATAGCCAGCTTCTCCACCAGCTTCTTTGGTGTCGGTGCCCCTGCCCAAAGGCACCAGAGCCCAACACATCAGCTCCAAGGCCGCTTCATGAGCAGCGCAGGGTCTGCTCGAGCCTCAGGATGGCCGAGGCAGACAGCTCCGCAAACAAGGTAGGTGCTTCTCACACATACTACTCATACATGTATGTTCTCACCACCCAAACCCCCGTGCAAGGCAACATGTTCTGCCAAGAGGAAGACCTCCTCAGATGGCCATTATCAATGAGACCAATCTCCAGTGCTTTCATTTTGAAACTCACATAATCTCACTATTTTAGAAGTTTTCAAACTTATAGATCATTTTAATTTGTGCATAGAAGTTACTTTTTTGCATATGAACAACTAGCTGGTAAGTTTAAAATGGTTTGACTTTAATTGGTTAGTTACATCTTGGTTTGGCTTTTAAAATCTGTTGCTACATGAATTCTACACATGCAAAAGAGCAAGGAATTCGATTAAGCTTTAATCACAAAATTGCAAAAAATAAAATTGCAAAATATCAGAATCATAAAACAAAGCCATATTAAGCCTGTGAAACATATGGCCGCTTAATACCAGACAGTCACACTAAATAATTCCATAAACCTTGTGACAGATTAACTGATAGTTGTATAGTAAAATCTGATTACAAATTAAAGAGTTCAAACAATGGTAACCCCCCTCAGAAAATCACATTCTATGTCACCAGGGCACAGGTATGTAAAGCATCTCTCAACTCCCTGCCTGCCTTGATCCACATCCAGCAAGGCAGGCAGAAACTTTCTGGCTGCCCCTACGAGGTCTGGGAGCCAGCAGGCTCCTGGAAATGCTCCACAGGAAGAGAGCAGCAGGGCTCAAAGGGCTTGGGCAGCCCTGGTCTAACCAACAGCCCTGACCTCACTGGCATCCACAAGGATTTCTCTCAAGAGCAACAACTTGCAGTTACCCTGACAAAAATCTCTTACCTGCAACTGCCAGACGTGCATGACCAATCTCGTGTGCCTGGCCTTCTGCTGTAGATGGTGTCATGTGTTGAGCAATGGCACTAATGATGGAGTCCAGAAAAGAAACAAATGGCCATGACACCGTGAACAGCAATATCCTTACAGTCAATTTTTTCAGCAAATAAGCACTGGAACTCCTCTGCACATTGCTGCTGTGACTTTCCCGAATGCAATATATTGGCATCTAGAGTCATACTTTGAACTAGCTGACAGTATGCAAAAGATGCAGAATAATGCTCCCCTGAAAGAGACATAGCCCCTCACCTCTGCAGGGGCCATGCTGTGAGCGGGTATGCCATCTACAGGGCATTTAATTTGGAAGCCTAATCTCTGGAAGTGATCTATTATTTCTTACATTCATAAATTTTGGGGACACATCTTTAATCATTTTACAGACTCCACAGTACTAATACAGATAACTGAAGCAGTACCAACATTAATTTATGCTTATTTCCAAGTTATAATTCACAACATAGATAACACATAACAGCCTGTAATGGCCATCCTGCAAAAGCATTCCTTGCACTCAGGTACAAGGATGTCAAACTCAGGGAACAAGAGCAGGAGGCTGCTCCATGCAGCCAGGGGAGCCAGAGGCCAAGGGTGACAGTGCCCTCTGACCAGCAAGGGCCCTGCACAACTGCTCTAGAGCAAGGAGAGAAGAGCAGGTGTGATGAGGGTAACCAGGCTCAAGCAATAGCCCTGCCATGGTCAGACAAGCCTGTGCTGACAAGGCAGCTCCAAGGCCAGGGAGCCAGCAGGTCAGCACGGGCAGGCATACAACAAGGCATGGGCCTAACTAGCACACAGCTCAGACAGGCAAGGGGCTGAGCTTAAATGTTGAACCCAAGCGGGGGGCACCAGAGCAGCTCCTCACAGCAGCTCCTCACAGCTCTTCCCACAGCAGCCCCATCCAAGGCCGTGCAGCTGCACCATATCAGGGCTGGCCTTGAACACAGGCAGCCCAACCACCTCCCTGTTGGGAAGCAGCTGCACAGCAATGAGAGATAGGAGGAATCTCCTTAGTCAGCTCCATGGCCTGATTCCTGGGTGCCCCTTTTCCCAGATGTGTCTGATAACACCATGTCAGCCCATCCCCAGGAATCCACAGCGACTGCAACATTCGTCATGTCTGCTGAGTTTGTCGTCAGCCCCCATGTTCTGTCCTCTGCAACACAGGAAAAAAACCTGTTTCTGAAGGCCAACCAATTCACCAAGCATCTGCTCCGCTCCATAAACAACCTGCCTGCAAGCAGGAGCAACTGATCCCCTTTAAAAGGCTTATTGGAACAGCCAGTGCCCAGGAGCACGCACAACACGAACAGCCTCAGCTAAATGTGACAGCAGACTGAATTCTCTGCCCCAGAGGCAGCACAAGCTCTTCCCAGGGTACGAGACCAGCCCCCTGCACAGTTCCAGTTGCTGAGGCTCCAAGGTCCCTGGGGTATTCCTCCAGAAATCCTCAGGAGGAATAGCTGTAGCTACCACAGTACTGCAAGTGTGGGAATATACTTATGGTATGCATCTAATTTTGAAGCATGAATTTCTGGACACAAGACTATCTTGTACAAGCGTACTCAGAACAGAGGAACACTCTGCAGTTAGAACTGTTCAGGCCACTCTGTGCCCCATGAGAACAGGAATAAGTCATTCTGGACATCTCAGAGAAAATGCCATAAAACAAGGACCTCTTTCCACAGTATTTAGAGAAATTTAATTATTTCCATATGGCTGTGCAGATACAGTGCCACACTACTCTTAAAAAGATGGCCAAATTTTGCCTGTGTAAATATACAATGCATAGAACAAACATATCTCCTGCTCACTTTCTCTCATATAGAGCACCAGCTTATTGAGG
This sequence comes from Rhynchotus rufescens, assembly GCA_032273925.1. Classification (NCBI taxonomy): domain Eukaryota; kingdom Metazoa; phylum Chordata; class Aves; order Tinamiformes; family Tinamidae; genus Rhynchotus; species Rhynchotus rufescens. Next base: position 11,637 of record JAVCKT010020823.1, read on the forward strand.
TAAAACCTCCCTCTAATTCTACAGTAATTCTGTTTCTGACTATGCATCAGTCACATACAAGGTTGCCACAAATGAGTATGTCACACTGAAACACTAGTTACTGCTGCCCTGGCTCACTAGCTTCAGGTACATTGATGTTAGAAATGGGAGCTTGATGTTTTTCTCTCCTTAAAATTACAATCTTTTTACAAATTATGAGAATAACTTTTACTCCTGGTTTCCTTTTTCTCACAATCATGCATCAGTTCTAATCCCTTCTCCTCATGTCACACACAGTGTTCAATGTCACCCGCTCATATGTTGGCTTTCTAAACAGCAGCTCGTGCTGTTCTGAACAAGCGCTCTGATACAGAAGGAAATGGCAGAAGCCACTGAACCACTAACTGCAATTTCCCTGAAACAAACGGAATAAACATTCACCAGTCCTGAGCTGACATCTACTGGTAGAACATTGCAACAGAGCAGGGCACTAGCTATAACCAGTGCCCTACACAGCAAGCTGCTTTATTAAGGTTCTCCAGTGAAAACTGGGGAAATGAGCCGAGACAGAGGAAGATGATAGGTCATAAAAGTATATTTTCACAGCAGAACTGCATGAAATATAGTAGCCTCTCACAGCAGGATCAAAAATGTTGAGGGAATTAACTCTCCAAATAGTACCTCAAGTTTTACTTTTCAAGCAGAATTACAGCCATTTTGTTAATATAAAAAACTGTATTGGAATTCATTTTAGTCAGGTCTGCTTAACTCAAAGGGTAGCAACATATAAGTCATTGCAATTGTGTTAGAGCAATTCAAAGGTTCTTAAGACTCAGCTGAGGCAGTAATTAATGGCATATGCATCCTCCTAACAAGCTGCAACGTACCACTACTGAAGAGGTCTTAAAATTCAAATTATGTTGAAATAAGCCATTATTAAAATAAAACATTTTCTTAGGGACTGGTACAATACTCCTGCAAAATCTATTAAAATCAGGATACAAACAAAGCTGCAGATGCATCTTTTCCAACCTCATTTTTTCATGTAGTTTAATGAAGAGACTGGAAGGCTGGAGGCATCCAAGCCTTTAAGTACCAAAGGAAGTGGTTCTCTAATGCTTTGGAGACATTCATATGCTGACAACATTACCACACCTTAATGGCCTTTGAAAATTGTTACCACAGATTCTGTTGAACTACCATAAATTACATTACTTAACTCCCTATCAGTGTCTGAGAGGTCTTCTGTTCTTGCTCAGCGTACAGAGAGGTTTGTATTTTCCCAGGATATCCCTTCAAGGCACAGAGCAGCCCCCAGCTCTGCTTACAGGTAGGGTCTCGGGGTAAATTTCTAGCCCTCCTGGAAGCACACAAGTTTGGCCATTGGAAATAACGGCCTGAAATTATTTTGAGGAGATAGTGGCCATCAGCAAGGGGAGTGAGGGTAAGAGATGAACCTGAAGGACGTAAAGGGCAGGCGGGCAGGCGTCCCGCGCAGGGCCAGGCTCGCAGGGAGCCGGGCGGCTGGAGGGACACGTTGCTCCCAGGTGAGGAGAGCGAGCGGCAGGGCAGCGCGAGGCAGGGCGGCCGCTCAGCCTCAGGATGAGCACAGCAGCAGCGGGGCCACGAGGAGAAGCGCCCTGCCTGGCACAAGCAATTGATTCAACCGTAACAAAAGAGCTCAGGAATTACTTTTCAGGAAGAGAAAAAGAGGTAGCTGCCAGCTCCATGAACTCATGATGCCCAAATTAAGGATCATTCTGCAAGACTCCCTTGGTTGGACACTGGCTGACGGCTGCGTTAATAAAGTGTGAGATTTCTGCAGCAAGTGAGACCATGCTAACAGTGATAAAGACAGCAGCACGAGCACAGCTGCCTTCTGGGACAAACGGGTGGTTTTTTCTCCCCTCCACTGTAGTTTTCTGCACATGCCAAAGGGCTGCCTGCACAACTTCCACGCACGCTCTGTCTTATGTAACTCCCAGCTCAGCATTGCTTCACAGGTAACTGGGAAAACAATGAGTTAAGCGAGTAACACAGGGCTTCACTATCATTTTCCATAATGAATACAACATATTCAGAAAGATACAGCCTAACCTTCTGTGGGAAAGGAATTCTGTCAAGGAAGCTGCTCATGTAATGTTCCTCTATCTCAGCAATCCCATCAAACTCGTAAAACTGCACTAAAGTACATAAAGAATGGTACACTCATCTCACTTACATGGACAGTGCTATGAACATTTTAGAAATAATAGTTTAAGACAGCAGTGTGGCAGTGACCATCTCCTATCTCCTTCCCTGTTCTCTTCTCCTATTTCCTCAGTTATCACCAAAATATTGTTTCAGCTGCCTGCCTACAGCCAACAGAAGCAGCACAAATCAAAACAGGTAGCAAGCTCTCATGCTATACAGACAACAACTGCAGTAGTCTTTAAAACTTTTTTCTCAACATTATGTTTACATTACCGTAAAATCTTCTTCTTGAGCATACTTAAACATCATACACACATCAAGGACATGATTATTTTAAAGCTGACTTTACTAGATGATTACAAACCAAACCAGATTTTTAGGCACAATGTTTCTACATTCACAGCATGGCCTAGCAAATCCAGCTGACTTATAGCTGTGCAGAACAAAAAAGAGATTCAAAAAAGGATCAAGCAATTACCAACTAAAACTTAAAGGGAGAAAAGCTGAGTGATATAGCAAGTATAGTCAAAGACACAGTTTTTTTTGTTTGGTTGTTTTTTTGCCACTACTGGGACTGTTGCCAGTATTTTTCTCATCTCACTGCCTATACCCATCAAAACTAACAAAACTCACAATTCCTCAAGGAGAGGCTTTAATTCCAGTGGGAAAAGTCTCCTTTCACAAATCTTGAGACTTACATGGGATTCCCCTCCTATCCTTCTGCTTCACTTTGAGAAAAAAAATGTATTACTTGCTCCATCTCAGATACAATGACCTTTTAGAAACCAGTAAAAATACTCCTTTCCTGCCACCCCTCAAGAACCTTCTTTGCCTTTAGTTACTTCTAACTTAATAGAAATGCCAAAGGAAACAGCTTTTTACTGCTTCTCTTAAGAGCTTCACCCCATGCTCTTAATAGATTGGGCTGCTTAAATTCAATTAAGGAGTATATCTACCAAGATAAAGGTAGAACCTATAATACCAGCTCACAGACTTATCACAAATCTAGGAAGTTCCCAATCTAAAACTTAATCTGTTCACCAGGACATCCTACCATAATAGTACAGAAAAAAGTTTGCTATATAAACAAGGAGATCAATTGCTTGCTTGAAAAGTACACAAGTAGTTTCTGGTTCCCCAAATGACATACACAGCCACATAAAGGAAAATGTCAAATACAAAGTTATTTTTACAGAGCTATCTTATATCACAACATGCCAGAGCTAAGGTTTTCCAGTAAATAAAAAAAAGTAATCACTTCATCAACAGCCAAAAGTCAGAGTTAGTAAGCTAAATTCCAAATGGTTAGCTTTAATAACAAGCTTGATACATTAAGAAATAAATTGGTCCCCAACCTTATGGTACAGTATTGTCTACTAAATACACAAGGTTTTTCAATAATGTAAGTAGATAGACAACCAGAAAAGACAAATACTTTAGGTTCCTTAAGTTGGACATATTCTTTATGAGCCCCTGCTATACTGTAAGGGAATACAATTACAAAAACCAGAAAAAAAGAAACCCCTAAGCACTTACTTCTAAATCTTTAGACTTTAAATATGTAACAACAGGGAAAAAAAAAAATCAAAAATTCTCACAGCTTCTCACACCTCCCCTTATCTTATTAACTAGGCAGCAAGTGAGCAGGCCTGCTATAAATAATGACCTTCACAGCTGTTTCTATTTTATACTGATAAATTCCCAATTAGAAGGGCTGATAGAACAAATTTAAGTCAGGTTTTTTAGCTCTGTGGTTGGGCTAGTATTACAGAGATAAAAGGGGGGAAGGGTGGAGGTTGTAAGTATGTTTGTGTCTTTAATGTTTTGTTTTTCCCTGTTTCCTTAGGTGGAAAGGGCCTGTGGGTTTTTTTTTTCTGCTTTCTTCGTCAAGAAAAGTTAAGGTAAAGGTACTTATAGGCTGTTTTTGGGGTGGTATGTTAGTTTTGAATTACCTCATAGACTGACTAGTTACTGTAGCATTATTGATTCTTCTAGGGTTTTTTCTTTTTTCTTCTCTATGGCTAATATTTTCCTGGTGTATTCTATAGGAGGTTTTAACACAACAAATTATGGTTTTGTGGATATGTGTAAGAGGCTAACTCTGAAATAAGCAGTTGCACTACTTGGAGTCAGAAGGCTGCCCTTGGTTCTGGATTTAATGAGTTTGGTTTTTTGTATTATTCTCTAAATGAAGCTTCTATGTGAGAAGTAAATATCAGCTAAATGGAAAGTCGTTAAAAATGTCCTGAATTGTCCTTAGTAAGGAGTCACTTCTTGTAAACTATGTGTTTCTGTTGTGTATGTGGTATGCTAAAGCAGCTGCTTTGAGCTGCTGCTTCTGATTAGCAGAATGATATGTGAGGCTCTACAAATGTAGGTGAAATGCCAGATTAAAATAAGAAGCCATCTCTTTGGCAGGCTAGTTGATGATCTCTGTTAAAACATAACCTTTTTAAAAAAAACTTGAGTGCTGTTGAACTTGCTTTCACTGAGTCTCATGAGATGTGGTAGCTTGCCAAAAGCTTCAACTTTGAAAATGATGTGATTACTTAAGATGCTTATTAGTATATGTTTTTTTAAAAAATTAATTATTAAGGTAAAAATTATGTCTGTGTCAACTTGGTTAAAGAACTCAAATCAGAAACTGAAGGTAAAAATCTATGCTCTCTTCTATGACTGTTTTTTTTGGTTGTTTTTGCAGGAGGGGAGTTGGGGTGGGTCCTGTCTTCCCAGTTCTGGGATGCTGGGAAGGGGATAATTAGAAAAATATCAAGTAACGTGGCTGGTTGGAATTTCTTCCCATGTCTGCTGTAATATATAAATCTAGACTTTCTGTTATATCCTAGGAGAGGTATGACATGAACAGCAGACAGGAGAATGGGAAAATGGACCAAAACAGAAGTCTTTGTCCTTTGACTCACCTTTAGGTGATGCAGATGTGGCTCTTCTGGTGGCATGGAATACACATTTCCCAAAGCATAAATTAAGCATCCAGGCCCAAGGCACTGTGTGTTGTGGGTAATTAAAATTTGGATTCCTTAGGTGTTTGTGATGCCAAGCTTGAGCTCCCTTCACAGCTCTATTGTGCTCACTTGCAAAATGTGCAAAAAATGTTATTCAGTT